>PJEX01000096.1:32071-48607 GCA_005350895.1 Colletotrichum tanaceti
CGCAGATGCCCCCCCCCCCCCACCTCTAGTTCTTTACGACATCCTCTTCCCCCTCCTACCGCAATCGTTCGAACCCCTGAAGCTGCAGCCAACTAACTTCGACCCCAGGCAATCGAAAGACCAGCAAAAGGCGGCCGACGATGAAGAGTACAAGGTGCAGCTGGAGCAGCTCGGCTCGCAGATAGAGTCGGTCCAGGACTTTTGGAAGTACAACAACAACACCCCTGTCGACCAGATCAAGATGCGCGAGTCCATCTACCTCTTCAAGCAGGGCTTCAAGCCCATCTGGGAGGACCGTCGCAACATCAACGGCGGCGCCTGGACCTTCCGCGTGCCCAAGAACATTGGTCCCGATGTGTGGACCCGCGTGCAGCTGCTGGCCATCGGCGAGAAGCTGCAGAGTGTGCTGGACGACAGTAGGTGTGCTCCCTTCTGCACATGGTGACAAAATTGCTAATAACCCTCCTCTCAGACGACCAGATCTGCGGCGTTGGCCTGTCGGTGCGCTTCAACTCACACCTCATCTCCATCTGGCACCGCGACGGCTCAAAGCAACAGTCCATCGACGCCATCCTCGAGTGCGTCCTTGAGGAGCTCCCTGCCGAGCTGCGCCCCAAAGCCGACAACTACTTTTACAAGCGCCACCAGGACCACGCCGGCTTCAAGGCCCCTCCCGAGCTTCAGGTTGTCATCGACTCGCAAAAGGCCGCCGCCGAGAAGGCGAAGGCGACAGCGGGGGGCGCGCCGGCTTAGAACGCCGAACGCGTCCCTCCGCGTTCTGCCCCCTTTTAGGAGACTGGACTTGGCCGGGGAAGGCCAGGCTGCGGTGAGGGGGGGAGAGGGGAGGTTTCTTTCATTCTTCACAGGTTTCTCTTTTTTTTGTTTTTTTGCACAAAAAAGAGAGCCGGGCAGTCAGGACACAACAGAGAGACAAATCCGTCTCTAGCCTCCATGTGACCCTCCACCTTCGGTAGAGGACATTATTCTGGGGATTTGGAGGAATCAAAAGATATCTTGCCCCATTCCTCGTGTCAGGTGACGGGCATACACACTACACAGCAATCAGGGGAAAGGCCGGAACATGCATATTTCAAAGGCGTTTTATTTTTTGGGCATGGAAATACACGCGGGGGTGATGGTGTATACCCCGCGCTCCCCGACGACGGACGCATGGGGCTGCCACTGAGATCAGATAGAATCATTATTACCAGTACCTACCTCATCAATTTGACGAGCCTACAGTAAGTAGTCCGAACAGAGCCCGAGTACTTTGACAAGCAACGAGACCTCTTGCGGGGCTCACGTGGCCCGACCCAAGGCTACATTGATGCCCCCTCCCCCGTTCCTCGTGCTTCCAGTTAAAAGCCGAAACGCCAGACTCCGTGGGTATAATGCCAGATCGAAGCGCGAACATATCCACCTATCCTCCCGTCCCCTTTCCCTTCGCATCATTATCTCGACAGAAGGGTCGACTTCGTCACCGCCAGACCCCGGCGCGGCGCATGACCTCCTCGAACTCTTCCCTCCTCACCCCCCTGCCCACCCCAGCGCCGCCGTTGGCCTCTAGAATCATGTCCCGCAACACCTCCTCCTTGACATCTTCCCTCAGTACGCTCGCGACCCTCTTCAGGTCCGCCATCGTGATGACGTCCCTCGGCCCAGTGGCAGAGGCGCCGGCCCCCGTGAAGAGCCCAAAGGCCTCGTCCACCTCCCTCTGCCTCTCGGCGGCGCCGCCGCCCTGTCCTCTCTGGTGATACTTGAGCGCGCAAACGGCGAAGAAGGGCTCGTACGCGACGAAGCCCTCGCCGTCCGGGTCGAGGATCTCGACGAACTCGGCCTGCTCCTTGCGCGACGAGGGCGGGATGCCGAGGGCCACGAGGCAGGACCGCACGTCGGCCGTCGGGATGACGCCCTCCTTGGGGTAGCCCTTCATGGGCTCGGCGAAGAGGGAGAAGGCCTCGCGGATCTCGCGCTCTTCGTGGGCCGACATGTTGTGCTCCTTGGCTAGCTTGGAGGCGCGCGGGCGTGGGGTGTCGGACGACGATGCGGCCGCGGCGGGCGGCTTCCGTTTCGCGGGCTAAGGGAGGGGCAAGCGGCTTGGTCAGCGTTGATCCCCTCCCCCTTTTTTTCTTTGTTTGTATTGAGGGGCATCATCGTGGCAATTGCAGGAGAGGAGGGTGATGATATGCTTACCATGGTGGACGGGATGTACGCGGCGTGACTACTCTCTTTCCCTCTCTCTCTTTGTTTCGTTCTTTCTTTCTTTCTTTTTTTTTTGGGGGGGGGGAGTGGTTTGAGATTATCAAAAACTGCGAGTTTCCCGGCGGTTATGTGTGCGTCCTCGCTCTTAGAATCCGGTTGGTGGCCGTGGTCGAGTTCTCCGAGCGGGATGGGGACGGCGTCGAGGTCGATGACGATACATGGGGTGAGAGAGAGCGTGTTAATGGGACCGGAGGGACGGCGCGCTGGAGACAGTGCGCAAAGGCGCGTGCCAGAGTTGTATACGCACGGTACATAGCCCTGCTGATGGGGCGAAACCCCCCACTACCTGCCTAGTATAAATACTGTCGCAAATTCTTTCTTGTCGTCTCGTGTTACTTACGACAACGCTAACCACAACACCCACGTCTCCGAGACTTCCATGGCACTGAACCAACTTGACTATCCTGCCCAGCCGCACCCGTGGCGGCACAGGCGCTCATCTTCAGCCGGATGGATCCCAGCGAGACTTGTGCCGTACCTTGTCCCCATCGTCACATCGCTGCCATGTTTCCCCAGCAGCAACCCGCGGTTCCCGGCTGTCTGCAAAAGCTCCACGCTCCTCAATAAGGACATAATGGACGCTCTCGAACCGGCCAGTGCCCGGACTGCTACGCACGACGTGTCCAGGACGCACCATGGACGGTCAGCCATATCAATTATCAGCCAAGAGCATCATCCCCCTTCCCCAGTGGACTGGGATGGCTCGACCGGACTTCTCTAGTACAAGAACCCGGTCCCTCTCTTTCTCTTTCGGAGAGTGAGAGAGACAAGAGACAACCGTGGGAGAGACCGAAACATTCACAGCTTCTAAATAATGCTAGAGCTTGCCGCTTTCATAAACCCAGAGCGAGCACGTGTGGACAGTGAAGCAAGATCAAACAAACTGGGGCCTTCGCAGGACGGACGTCTCTTCCCAGGGCTACACTCTTGCCCCATCGACTCTGGTCGTCGGGGTGCTTAGGGCCTTTTGGGAGACATTTTGTGACAAGATGGGTGCGGTGTTTTGCGATTTGATTATGATGTGAAGTGAACTGTTTACTGCTACCACTGCATCCGGGTAGCACGAACACTTTGTTGATACGCATGCATACCATCGACGCTTGATATTTGACGCCGTACTGCCAACTCACGACTCCCCAACACCGCAGTTGTGTATCAAATTTTCGACTCGGAGGGCGGACTGAATCGTTAGCCCCTGATCCTATCTGGCCAAGCACCGTCCTGGCAGACATTCATAACTGGAGACGCAAGTGCCTGAGCAAGAGAGAGATGAAGAAAGACGCATGCTGGGAAGATGCCTACCTACCACCTACTCACTTGAAGTTGTTCTTCATCTCCCGCAACTTGGCCATGACGGAGACGGGCTCGCTCTCCCTCGTAACCTTTTGAATCTCGGGGTCCTGTCCACGCATTAATCACCAGGCTCTTGGTGCTCCTGCACACACGAGCACCCCCCCCCCTAGGGGAGGGCTCAACTTACCTCGACGCGCATAAAGACGTTGTGTTTCTGCCAGGTACCATGTCAGTCCTTCCTTTCCAGCCCTCGGTCGCCCAAACACCGGACCCTAACAACGACACCGACGTACCTTCTCGTCGCCGATCGTGAACTTGCCCTGCGTCTCCTCGTTGTTCTCCGCAAAGACCTGCAGCTTCTGGATCGCCTCGTTCTGCAGTACCGATGCGGCAAACTTGACATTGGACTTTGTGTACTCGTGGCCAGGCTTGTGTGTCATGGTCAGCGACATGGCCCTGCGTCAGGGGACTTAAGGGCAGAGAGGGAGAGGGAGAGAGGAAAGGAGAGGGAAAAAGAGAGACTCACAAACACGACCGTGTCGTCGGGCAGCGATGCCAGCGTCTTATTCAGCGCCGTGTGCATCTCATCGGCATTGCCCTCGAAGAACTTGCCGCAGCCTGAGATGCCGACCAGTGCAGTCAGTTAGTCATTTGGTTCCAGAGAAGAGAAACTACGGCAGGACAAATGGGCGGTGGACCCACCGCTGATGAAGAGCGTGTCTCCCGTAAACACGACCTTCTGCTCCCCGTCCTGCATGAGCCAGCAGATGCTATCCTGGGTGTGGCACGGCGTGTGCAGCGCCTTGACGGCGATGCTGCCGATGTTGAACGACTCGCCGTGGCCGGGTGTCCTAGTAACGCCGTCGCAGTTCTTGCCGCCGATGACGGGCAGCTTCTCCAGGCCGAGGTCGTCTTGCTGTGTCTCTCGTCAGAGGTCATGAGGATGATGAGCAGGGGCGGCGACTTACGAGCTGCTTGTTTCCGCCTGCGTGGTCCCAGTGGCTGCCGACGTGGTCAGATGAAGTTTCTCACGCTCGTCGTCGTCGTCGTCGTCGTCGTCGTCATTGTCGTCATTGTCGTCATTGTAGCAGCGTCAAGGGAACTGCCAAAGAACTTACTGGTGGGTGTTGACGATGGCCGTGAGGTTGATCTCGCCGGCCTTGATGGCCTTCTGCAGGACCGGAGTCACCCTACGTTGGAGCCGTCAGTCCCAAAGTGCCCTGCCTCAATCCAGCCTGCAGTAATTTGAAGAGAAGGGGGGGGGGGATACTCACTCGGGCGGGTTGGCCGGGTCGATGATGACGGCGTCATTGGTCTTGTCGTCCTTGACCAGGTAGGCGTAGTTGTTACTGCTGCCCACCCCTTGAGGACCACCCAAGTCAGCGATAAAAACTCACGAACAGCGTTCTAATCCGATTCTCTTATTTCTTTTATCATCATTTTTTTTGAACATCGCAATGGACCCTCTACTCACACATGGGGATCGACTGGATATGCATGGTGTTGGTTAAGGTGAGCTACCCCTCATGTAAGCCAGTCGCTCGTCCATTGGGACTACCCCGTCCCTGGAGCTTGAAGGAGGCCAAGCCAGACCAAGTAACAACTCACTGCGGCTGTTGCGGTGGTGAGTTTGGTTCTCAGCAATGGTCTCCCCGCGGCGAAGGTATTCATGAAAGGCGATGACGTGGTCGAGATATGTCTGGATGATACTGAGAGCTTTGGGGGTTGGCCTTTTGTGCCGTATGCAATGCAGCTGCCTCGGCAAGTCACGGTGACGTTATTACAAATCCGCGCAGCGAGGTCCCCCCCCCTCGTGGGGTACCTTCTCTACAGTACTACTGGCGACTCCCCGTCCACTTTATCGTCATAACCCCACGTGACCGCAATTTCGACGGCAATAATTTCACTCGTATCATTCCCAAGGAGGGACAGCATTTCAAGTGATACATGTCTGGTGAGACTAGGTAGTCGTCTCATGCGGGGATTGCTCCGAGACCGCCTGAATTGCCTCTGCCCCTGCCTTTGCCGTTTGCCTTTGCTTCACGCGACGCCAATCGGTCGCGGCTTCCATGTGCCCTCGAACCTGGCCCATCCCGTGCCAGCAACCTCTTGAGCCTCCTCGGTTTTGGCGTCGTTGGCAGATATCTCGGCCGCGTCTTGCGTCTCGGCCGCGAGGACGTCCCTCGCCTGTGATATCTTCCTCTCGATTTCGTCCACGTCCCTGGCGTGCCCTTGCTCTGTGCTCTTCACACTCTGTCGCTTTTGCAGAATCTCCTTCGACAGACGCAGCGCAGCAAGCAGAACGACGTTGTTCGGCGGCGTCTCCGTGATCTTGTCCAATGTGGCGAGCAGCCGAGCCTCGTCGAGCCCGTCAATCCACCTCTTCATATCTGCACGCCGCGCCTCGTCTTGCTCCTCGAGAAAGGCGACGACGACCGCGCGACCCGCCGCTGCCGTGGCGACGCCGACCTTCTTCTCCGAACCCTCGATCCGCTCCCATCCCTCACCCTCATTCTCGCCCACCTCCACCGCCACCTCGTCCTCAGACCCCAGGTGCTGCCAGTAGTACTCCCATATCCAGACCAGAGCCTTACGAGCAGCGGACCGCAGCTTCGCAAGTGACGGCAGCGTCTCGTGCGTCGCCTGGTGCCGCAGCTCGACAAAGGTTGCTGGCAGCCCGATGGTCTTGGCCACTGAGTACATGCTCAGCTTCCGCTGCTTATCCTGGTGTCCGTCCAGGAGTCCGGTCACGAACCTAATTGAGAAGAACGTGTGAGCAATCACAGTCCATCGGCATCATTGACGACGAAGTTGCGAGGCATCCAAGGGACAAGGCAGTAGAGGTGGAAGGGGGAGTCAGGAAGAAGAGCCTGGACTTAGACACATAAGACGACCGGCCCCTTTGGTTGTGACTCTAAAGGGGGCAAGGGAAGCAAACAGAAACAGGCTTGTACATCGCCCCCACGAAGGGTAGGGCCCGGCGGGAGGTTGGATGTAGCGAAGACATCAATTCCAAACCTCCCAATGCCACAGAGGCAAGTCAGTCAGACCATGGGCTAAAGTGAGTGCACACTTGCACGACGCGAATAAAATGAGACAAGAGGCGATCCAAGATGGTGTTTGCTGGGATAATTTCCGGGGGGGGGGGGTGCGGCATGCGACATGAACATTGCCCGGGCGTGTGGCCCAGCAAGTTGGTTAGGTCAGATCGGGCAAATACGCCTTTCATCAGACGGACACCGCCTTGACTGGTCGGTCGGGGGCGTTGGGGCAGGCTTTAACATGCAGAATCCAAAAGGAGACATGGCGCCGCAAGACACAAATAGGAAGGGGGCGGGCGTGGTGTGCCTTTGTACGGGAGGGGGTGACATTGACAGGAAAGCCAAGGAGATGTGTAAAATGTGAGAAGATGCCGGAGTCCAGAACGAGGGTGCGAGGGAACAAGGTCAGCCAAAGAGACGATATCCTTGGGGGATTGGATTGTTTCAAAGCCACCCAAAACCAAGGGACGGGCCAAGGTTCAAGGAGGCCGGAAAGAGGAGGGACGGAAAATGCCCAAATAGACTTTGACGAGCTTGCGACAGCCACCAGTTCCCGATTGGGTTGAGATATAAAGTCACGAAGGGCCAGGGGGGGTGGGGTGGGGTGCCAAAGACAGAAAGAGAGAGAGAGAGAGAGAGCAGACGTACCGGCTAAAGGCGGCGGCGTAGGCGGCGCGGACGGCGTAGGTGCCGGCGCTGCCCTGGCTCTCCCCGTCGCTCAGAATGGCGGCCGTCAGCAGGGCCGTCGACTCGACCATGTGCGGGCAGTTGCCGCGCTGCATCCACATGGACACCCTGGCGACGGCATGGTGCTGGGCGGCCAGCAGCAGAAGCAGCGGCCTGTCGTTATCGACGTTGGGGGAGCTGCTGCCGCCGATGGCACTCGTCATGGGCGATTCTCCTCCTGTTGATGTCGGTGCTGGTGTCGGTGCTGGCACTAGTACCCCTTGTGTTCTTGTTGTAGGCGGTGCCGTCGGCAATCCAGAAGCAGATACGGGCGCGGATGATGCTGTCGCCACTGTTGCAGTTGCTGATGCTGGCAGTGCTGCTGAAGAGGCATAGTCCGCGGAGGGCAGGGCCGCGGGGGGCAGGGCCGCGGGATAGAACTGCTGGCGAACCTTGAGCAGCTCGCGGCGATCGCGCCACGGCGTCAGGATGTACTGCACCATCCTGATGTGCGATGTGTGATGGGTGTGTGATGGGTGTGTGATGGGTGTGTGTGTGTGTGTGTGTGTGTGTGTGTGTGTGTGTGCGTGTGCCCGGCAAGGGTGCGAGTCGCCCCCGTCTGCCTCTGTCCGGTTACGCTTCCGCCGGTTTTTGCCGTCAAAACGTACGTATGGGTTTCCTTTTCCACGCCAGCCCCTCCCTCACCCGTACGAGTCGTGTAGGAGAAAAAGAGAGAGAGAGAGAGAGAGAGAGAGAGCCAGAGACAGAAAAGGCTAGAGGATCTGGTCCTTGAAGGGACATACAATTGTTTCAGACCGCTCTCAAGGCTGTTCAATGCTGCCGATAGCTCCCGATTCGAGTAGGGGGCTTGATGTTCGTCCAGACGGAACCCGAAATCGACTTCGTCCTTCGAACTGTCTTCGTCGATCCGGTCGCAAAACCCTCAGCGTTCCACGGGGGTTGGGTGGATGTATGAAAAGAGATTAAACTGGAAGTGAATGGTGAGGGGAAGGGGGGACAGTTCGGAGTCCATAATACTCCTCACTGGGGAGGGGGGAAACGTCCAAGTTATGCCACACACCTTTACGGAGTGCTTAGCACGCATATCCGCACTGTACACACTCACAACCCGTTCACCAACAGAAACACAGTTCAGGGGCATTCCACGGCGTGTTTGAACGACTATTCGAGGCCATTCCGGCCAATAGACTGTGGACATCAGACGAGCCGTACGTCCATGTCATTCCCGCACTTCGTGACCCGACCTTAGACGTCAACTCCCACCCCCCCCAACGCTCAACCGTGAAGTTTATCACGATGGCCTACATGGTAGACATCAAAGTTGTCTCCGATCACTCGGCGACGCCCGCATGCTCCCTCTTCAGCTGAGATGAAATTCTCCTCTCGGGATTTTTCAGAAGCTGAACCAGACCAACCCAATCCAGCCGTCTGAACATTCTCTCTCGCGCGCCAAAACACACGACGGTTAGCCCGAATGTCGCATTGACCGACGCAGTCTTCGGGCTCACGAATGAGATGGTGATCAACGACTAATGACCAATTCCAATAACAAGCTATCGTCAAACACGTCTATGCCATGACCCTCCTGAGGAAATTCATAACCTTTCCCCCTTCTCTCGCTTCAATACTTATGTCCATATCAACGCGTCGTCATACTTTTTCCTTCTGTTTCGCACCAGCAGACACCTGGTAGTCGGGTACCCGGGCCCACAACCAAGTCGGTGTCTCTGATACGGATGTCGCCGTGATTGTCCTTAGCCACCTTTTGTGATGTGATCGGTGATATTAGACGAGGCTCTTGAGACTGAGGACGTCGCGCTCAATCAACTGTGCCGCTGGACACCTGCGACGCCGCAGGGGACACCAACGAGCTTGACTATGGTTAGACAGCCCCTTGGGATTGTCGTACTCGGCGAGGGTTGATGGCCGCCTCTCTGCTGGGAGATGCCATTGAGATCCTTCCCGGCCTTGTACTGGAGCATGGCAGTTGTCCGTCCTCGCCGTCCTCGGGCGGGGGAATCGGGCGTCGCCTCGAGAGACGATGACCGCAGTGCCGTACGCGGATCCAGTGGCCTCCTTCCATGCGGTAGATCCCAAACAGCACCTAGAGACGTCCTCAGGAATGGCATGATCTTGCCGTCACCGTAGTGGTCTCTCTCGATGGCGTTGACTACGGAGAAATGGTTGATTCTGGAACACCTAGTCCAACATGCTTTATGACAGTCATGTCGGCGTCCTAGGCCGTTTGATCGCGCTCCACCGTGGCAGGCGATACGTAGCTGGCAGTGACCAACGTGATGCCTTTAGCGAATGGCCGTCGCGCACATGACGCTCTCGGAAGACTTCTGAAAGGGTCCTACTGGTCCTACAGGCCGGGGAGTATCAGTCGACGAAGGTGTACTGACGATAGGATGCGTGCCAACGATGACTGGAATGTCAACACCGCTGGGGATATTCAACGCCGGCCGGGCCACGAACCCCCCCCGAGCGCGCGCGCCGAACAATTCGCGGGTCTCCCGCATCATGAATTGATTGATCCGCGGGGAAACGTCGGAGCACACCAAGAAGCCATCCCGGAATCATGCAATGGATTTTGGTTTCTGGTGGTAGCGAGTGGTCTCTGAGCATCGTGCCGTGGTCGTTTGGCGTGCGGCGAGTCAAATCCTCAAGAAGTGTTACAAGTGAAGGAGGGGTCAGTAACTTCCAAGAGGACACATCGACCAATGCATCGGCAGGTGTCAACCCCCCGAAAGCATACTCCCCCAACGCCGTAATCCGTTGAGGATTCGTGACTCGACGAGCGAGTCGAATGCTTTTCTGTCCAAAGCATCCATGGGTGCATCCACCAAGTGCGACTCCATCATCGCCATTACGCTTGACTGACTGAATGAAGACAACGTTCATTGCCTCTTCTCTCGCTGTGCGGCCGTAGAGTGTGAGTGCACAGTGTTGGAAAGAAGAGGAGGGAGTGGGGGGAGGCTGAGTGAGACTGAAGGCCAGTGACGGTCACGAGAGAAATTTCCAGGGGCCACGGTCGGGGTGTTCCACGATTTGCGAGGGGCTGGCAAGGACGGCGGGGGTGGATAGCGAGAAAGGTTATTGATTGGCCATCGGGCTGCGCCTGACAAGGGCGCATGGACCCATATGCAGCTCATGCCATGCCTCAACAAGGGTTGCTTTCGGGAGGCTCTTTCTCGCTTATTTTTAGTGTCCGCGTTGACGATTGAACTTCGATCCGGCGCCTCCCCTCTGCTGCGGGATGTGTGCTGTTACAATCAGCTGAGCCTGACAGATGGCCTTGAATAACTGGCACAATCTTTGCTTGCGTCGTCAAGGTGAGTGTCAAGTTGGTCTATGTCAGAGGCCTATTTCCGTTTGTCATAACTGCGTCAGGCGCGGTTCTGATTGATTTCTATCTAGGCAGCTCTGGCACTGCTTCTGTCGGGAGATGCGCACGGACCATTTGATTGGGTCCATGCTTTCTCTATTCTGTGTAAGTTTCTTTTCCACTCCTCCCTTCTCTGCACCCCTCTGCTCCTGGACTGACCTGATTGATTACCTATCTGATCCCTCTCTCAGTCCAGACATATCGTAACCCCTCCAAAAGCTTTGGTCATACATCTTCAAATCATACATAGTTATACAGGTTTTTCGTCGTGAAATCATAACCGCTTGCGCTGGTGTCGCACCACACCGGGTGGTCTTTTATCGTGTCATTAATCCGAGTCCTCGCCGTCGGCATCATCCTGTTCGGCTTCATCTTCGTCGTCGCTCTCAGGAGGCTGCCACGACTCCTCCAACTTCAGACCCTTGCCAGTAGCTTCGCGGGGGCGGTACGACGCGCCAAGCAGGGAGGACATGGCGGACCGAGAAGCGTCGAGCTGGGGGTCTTGGTCGTATTTGTCTGGCGCGTCGTACAGACCCATACCGACCAGAATCTCGCCTTCCTCCTCGGGCTCATCCAGAGGTTGGTAAGAAATATTGTCCTCGTTGGGGACAATGGGTTGGGGCTGCTGAGCCTCCGGCAGCATCTCGGGCGTGGGCGGAGACGTGCTGGTGAAGCCGTTCAACGGGTACGAGTTCCAGTGTGTGGAGGTGGATGGCGTTAGGTCCGGCAGGGTGGTGGGCAGACCCGGAAAGGGCTCTGCGTATCCAGTGGCCTCCGATGAGACGTATGCCGGAGGTGTCTGATGGGGAGCATTCCAGCCTTCGACAGGCAGATACGCCGAGCTGTCGTAGGTGCCGAACGGCAGAGAAAGAGGGGAGAATGAGGCAACCGGCGAAGTGTTGCACGAGTAAGCCGCCGGGGTTGACGGGAATTGCTGATAGGCGTGGTAGCTGTCGGTGTCGTATGCTGAGGTGGTAGGGGGGAACGGATACGAAGCCATGTGCTGGGCAAGAGGCATCTTGTGTTGTTGGTGTTGGAAGGTTGAAGGGTGCCAGCTGAGAGGACGGCTCGGTCGAGACTGAGAGGCATACTCGGGCATGGTGACTTGGTCCATGGGCTGTTGCCTCCGCCTTGCCAAGTTTCCATCATTGACCATAGTCCTTCTCCTCCCCGATGATGACCTCGGGCTGCTGTTGGCACTGGTGGGCTTTGCCACGCGCATCACACCTCCGTTCCGTTGCTGTCCATTGGAGCCTCGGGATAACCTTCGTGACGCCTGAGAATGGGCCATTTGTCTCGACAGATCATCAAACAAGGCATCGGTATGATAGGAGGCGGGAAAGGGTCCAGGGAGGACGTCTCCCATGAGTGCCGGCATCATCTTGTCGTGTGTTGCGTGACGAGTTGTGGAGAAGACAGGAAGCGTTGTTGCTGTTGGAAATGATGTAGATTGTGTGTATGTGTGTGCGCGTGTGTTTTTGTTGTGTCTGTCTACTCTCTAGACAGAAGTGGTCAAGATGCAGCGGATGGTGACGATATAAACAAGCTGGAAAGGATGGGCTCGGCTGCAGCTATGTATGGGAAAAGAGAATGTTGCTCCTAAGGGTTCCAAAGGGAGGTACAATGGGAATAGACATGGGTGATACTAGATCGGTCTTGAAGAAGGGCAAAATCAAAACCTTAGCTCCGGCCGGGGGAGCGAATACTCACCCACGGCCACGGAGTGGGCCAAGAAGAAGAAAAAAAGACAATAAGTGATTGAGACCATGGACGGTTTGGCATGTGTGCACGAAGAAGCAGCAAGCGTGGGTTGCGTGCATGGGTGGATGTGATGTTGATGGGAGAGGTATCCGCGTGGTGCAGAGGTCCCAGGCGTGGATGGACAGGGGCGGTACGTACTGCTTCCGTACCTTTTTTTTGTGTGTGTGTGTGTGTGTGTGTGTGTGTGTGTGTGGAAGTTGAAAGGGTGGGCGGCGACAAGCGGGCTGCGTCATGTGGATTGGGGTAGGGATGCAGCAATGGAGCGTCGTGCAGTTCGGAGTCGAGGCGGCTGATTCTCTTGGGGCGACTGTGGGTCCAGACATAATTGGTACAGTACAGGTAGGTGTTCTACACTACGACCGGGGGCAAGGGGAAGAGAGAAGAGGAGCATAATGCACGGAGGGGTAGAAGGCAAAAGCATGGGACGGACTTGTCGATAGCGCGCGTGTGTGTGGGAGAAGCGGCGGTGGGTGTGGGTGTGGGCGAGGATGTGGACGTAGCTATAGACGGGTGAAAGCTGCATTCGCTTCGCATCGCTCTGGTCTCTTACCCGGTACGCTACTTTGGTAGTGGGTGGAGGAGGGCCATGATGGGATTAGGATCTTGGGGAGGCAGGGAGGGATGCTCGGTGTGGAAGGAGGATGGACGGATGGAATGAATGGACGAGGTGGACCGTAGAGCGAACCGGGTTTCGCTACCAATCCAGCGCCGTGCTCTGGTCGTTGGTAGTGGCGCCCTCTTCTACCAGGTACTTACCTGCCTACGGTGTCATGGTGGGCATGGGTACGTACCGACCGAGACATGCCTGCCATGTTACCAGAGCTGCAGCCGCGCCTGTGGTGTCATGGCGGGATGCAAGGCCTCAGTGTGTCGAGATGGATGGACGAAAGCCTACAATGTACCTGTACACGTGTACGGTGCTAAGCAGCAGAGCGGTACGTATCTCTCTTGTGAGCCATACGGGCACGACGGGGGAGGCCCGATGAGACAGGCGGGCGGTCAAGGAGCCAAGCGAAAAAAGAACATGGATGGAATGCCCTTGGTCCAAAAGGAACCGCTCGGCCCAGGCGCTCACGCCGCCAGGTCGGAGTTTGGAAATGTCATCCCTGTTTGCGTCTCATGCGACTCTAACCCAGCAGCAGTTAGCAACCATGGGAGAGAGACCGAGAGCAAAGCGCCTCAGCCCAGGGGGCAGAAAGACTGAAGAAGGGGTCCAAGGGGGGAACCACATCCCTCTTCGCAGCTGGACCCGTAGGGTGAACTTATTGCAATGAACCGTTGATGTCCCCGTCGTTGTCCGACCACTCGTTGGGCCGCCGTCGAGGACTCAAGCCCCCCCCCAGCTGAACTGACGGGTCAGACGTGAGGGGACGTTGGAATAGTGGCCCACCAGGGATCCATAGAACCCAACGAGAATCTTTTGCTGCCCCTAGCACTGGTACGAGGTATGCAAAGTGTACGCGGTACTACGTACAGAGTACACTAGGTACGTAGGAACGTGTAGCGCAGATGGGGATGCGCATTTTGCCTGCCTTGTATGTTTTTCGTGGTTTCCTCCAGAGTGCGGGGTGTTGATGACACTTGGCGTAGTGCACATGCGACGGACTGACGGTCTGACAATGAGAAGAAGGGGGGATACGCACTCAACTCCGAGACGAATAACCGGCAGGGACTTGAAGACGAAGCAACAGCCCTCTGCTTTTTTGTGCCTCCATCCGAAGCCATCGCAAAGTCTTGGCTAACCAACAAACACTCACCGAAAAACCACCCCGTACTGGCTATCCATCATGTACCCGTACGATGTACCCGAACAGTTATCAATACTTGAGCGCGCTATTTCTCTGATTTTCTTTGGTATACATCATACAAGAAACTTCATGGAAAGAAAAGAGGGTAGACCAAAAGGACGGGAAAAAAGGTCGCGAAGCACAGACACTGTGATCTGGTCTCAAGGCGCAAAAGAACCTTAAGGAAAGCACGGAGGTGGCTCCGCTTGGGGGAATGCCCTGGTACTTCGGTACGTACCATACGAGTTGTCGAGAGAACCATATCCGCTTGTTGGTCCGCAGCTTCATGAAGGATATGGTAAGAAGCAGACAGAGAGCTCTGTCAGTATCCCAGGCCGGGTGGCCGGGTAGCGAAAGCCTGCTTGCACTAGAGGTGGACTTTGTCGCAAAACGCGCGAAATCCCTAATTTGATGTCTATCCCTGTTTTGACCCATCCATCTGTCGACTACGACTCCGGCGTCCGGACGAGAAGAGATGTCGCTTTACACCAAGTACGTCTGCCGTCGTCGTCGTACACTACGAAGGCGTGTGTGAATGTGTGTCTAGGTGTGCCCTGCGTACCTGGCCATGTTTGACCCTGCCGAGCGGCATCTCAAGGTACGAAACGGAACGTTGATTGTTTGCAGCCATCCAAGAGCAGGTACAGGTATACCTGTACCGGGGCGTGTGCCAAGACGGTGTGAGAGTATCGAATGGCAAGCCGCTTTCCAAAAGGATGGGAGGTGGGACGGATTGAAGCGGATCATAGATCTCACTTAACCGACAATGTTGGTTTGCATTTCTGCCCACACACCCAAGGCTAGAAGGAGGGATGGATTTCAACGACAACAGCAAGGAGGGGTTGAGCAGGCGCACGCAATTTGTGTGAGTTGCAGCTTCGGGTGGTAGGGTGCAGATAGTATGTTATTCTCTTGTCTCTTTAGGCGGCTTGCTTGTGGGTGGAAAGAGGGTAGGCGTCGCATTGATGGTCTGGCGAAGGTTGGGGGAAAGATTTTGGATGCAACGGGCCAAGGTCCTGGACCACTAGCCAGAAATGCTGAGCGAGCGATTCCATCACGAGGAGACAAGCGTGTGTTGCGAAGCCGCTGGGCCGGCTGTCTACCAGTGAGTGGCTGGAATTGGGCAGTGGGTTGCGCGCTCGCTCAGACTATAGACGAGGAATCAGTTGTCCTGATGTCGCACCCGCCTGAGTCCTGTGTGGCGTGCAAGTCGAATCTGACCAAGGCCACGAACCAACCGGGGGCGATGGATGCGCATGTCCTAGACAAGAATGTGGCAGCCGTGAACTGCGGTCTCGTACGTACAAGATGGACTGTTGACGATGATGCTTTGTAGCAATCCGGATACGCAAGCCTTGTCCGCCCCCTCGTTTCGTAGGCGGGTCATTATTGTAGATGGTCATGCAAGCATACGCTTGAGTCGTGGACACCGGTGTCATTCCCCATAGAGGAAATTGCGTACATGGGATGATTGACGTATCAATGGCTCCGGCCAGTGATGTAACGAGGCGGGCAGTCTGTTTCCCTTCCGCCGCGGTTGGATCCTATCCATGCATCGAATACAGATGGAGGATGAAGGCAGGGAGACGTGGTAGCTGGGCGTCACTGCAGGCAAGGCGGTCAGGAAATCTATGTGTTGGCGGCGTTTGGGTAAATTGCAGCAGATCGGAATGTGGGATTGCAAAACCTTCAAAATGGATCACGGAAGTGGATGGAAGGGTGAGTGAGTTGTGGGTGATGTTGACGCGAAAAGCCCATCGAAGCAGGCCTGATCAGGAAGTGTGATCCATGTACAAGAGTCTTGTGGATAACGATTCACCGACATCCGCCTATGCGGCAAGTGCGTGCGTATGGGAGGATGAAATTGGTTCTATCTATCCGACAAATCGATGAAAACCAGTATTAGGGACAGACGGAGAAAGCGGGAGAGACAAAAGGGGGAGGACTATCCACAGAGAGGCTATAAAGACATAGCGGGGCCGGATACCATCCCAGAGATCCCAGAGAACCTACAGGTAGGTTGGCGCACAGTCAGACAGTAAACGAGGCGGAAAGTACTGGGAAACCGATTTTGCGCGGCATTTAGACAAGGAAACAAGTACACGGAACTGGTAAGCCCTCGGCAGCTGACGGGATGTGCAATTTGCAAGCAGCAAAATCTGGTCCGCAACAATAATAGCATCGGCCAAATGCCCGAGAGAGACGGGGGTGGGTAACAAGCTGGGACAAGGCTATGATCTCTGAGCAGAAAGGCAGGAAGTGGACATGGAGGAAAACTCGAGGAGATCCAAGGACCCAGAACCAGGAATACAGGAAG
>PJEX01000096.1:48707-59639 GCA_005350895.1 Colletotrichum tanaceti
CCCCCCCCCCCCCCCCCCACACACACACACAGTGACCGGAGGGAAAGGAAAAACTAAGCACAGTGAGGGTGAGGAAGGAAGGAAAATCCATAAGGATCCGTTGCTGGGTTGTATGACAATTCTTGCTGGCGAAGGAGTGGAGTTGGACTCAGGGAGAAAGACCGGGCGGAAATGGACGCACCAGTGTAGGTAGTCTGAAATTGACCGAGATCCAAACGCGATACTCGACAGCAGCCACAACAACCTTATCAATAAGATTTTGCTCAGGTGGTACTTAAGAGTCTACCTGTACCAGACCAGAGCGCCAACATACTTCAGCGGGCGGCACGTACGGGTAAACAAGAAAAAGAAGGGAAGACGAGGTCCATTACGACACCGTACAGTAAGGCAGAGGGAAACCTTCATGCGTGCTTGCGACCTACAGACACAAGACACGACACAAGTGGTTGGCTGGCTGGTGTGGATACCGGTACTAGTAAAAGGGGTAGCCTCAGGCAAGTCTACAAAGGTAGGTAGGGACTGCCGACGTCGATTGGCCCCATCGTGCCACTCCTCCCCCAAACATGCCCAAACGCCCAAACTCTGCATTGCGGCCTGCGACAGACGACTCGGCTTTCAGCTGCCACCGCCTAGGAAAGTGCTCCGTCCACCGCAATCCGCTGCATGCGTGTCCCTGCCACTAGTGGGGACAATGTCAGCCATGAGGCAAGCCCGCGATTGGAGCGAGCTGTCTACACCACAGACCGTACATCGTACGGATAATCTCACTTCAGTCCTGGTCCAGGCCCGCCAACGCTACAGCCCATGTTCCAACTTCCAGCGCTCCTCGACCTAGGTAGCATTGCCTACCTGGTAGGTAGTCCTGGCCCATACCTGTACACTAGCAGGTACCCATCCTGCCATCTCACTCCAGCCCACCGGACGGCAGGAAGGGAGGCGCCGGGCTTCTCCACGAGGGTCATTGCCCCTCTCAGTCTCAAGGGAGGAGCTTGAGAGTGGGATTCTGGTGTGGGACATGCTCGATCGACACTGGGCAAATGTCGGTCCAGTGACACTTCACCGTCCACCCCGAGGGCACCCTGCACACCCTGGCTCTTTTCTCTACAGGTGCCTAACCGCACAGGCGAGAGCGAGAGGCAGTGATGGGGGGAGTAACAAATCAAAGGCCAAGACCGTTCCACCTCTGCTTCAGCGAACATTCGGCAGCACCACCCATCCTTTCAAGGTACCACCTATCAGAGTCTTGCCGACACCTCTCCGCAAACCATGACATTTGCTTCTACACTACGGAGCACAGCACAGCACCATATCGCAGTAAAATTTCCATCAAAGAGACAACGGTACACCCAAAAGAAGTGTTGAATCACCTTTAGGACGAATGCCGATGGATGCCAGGGGAGGAAAAACACCATCTCCGACTAAGCTACGGATACTCTGCAAGTATCCCACAATCGGAGAAGCGCCCACTCAGGGATGGATCCAGCTGTGCCAGGAAGGCAAACCATGTTTGGTCTATGTGCCATACCACAGCCTCCTGGTTATTACGATGACCACACTATGCTTACCAAGTATTCGTACCGCAACGGACCAGCGTGCCAGACTGTCCAGTGGATCAGCGTAACACCGAGAACTGTATCTAGCTTCGAGAAGCTTGGAGTGGTAGAGTGGGAAGGTGATCCCGGGCATCCCACCAGTATGTGTTGAGGGTCTTGCCTTACCCGCAGACACAATCGGGACCATACTGTATCCGTAGTTGTCTGTGATATCGATAAGTACACATGTAGAGGAATCGCGGGCGGTGTCCTCGGCTTGCGATCTCCACGTCACTTTTTTTGCTTTGGGTTGTGGTTACTCACTCCACTTTAGATCAGCTTCCCCACTGCGCCTCTGAGCAAAAATCATCAAAGCGCTCGCTCGCTCGCTCGCACCCCCGGGACAGCGCCAGACTCTCGGCACCCGAGACCCGTCAAACGATGCCGGCCCATCCGCTCATTTCTTTGAAGCCGAACACATCCATATACGACACCTGTATCTGTGTCCTCGGTCGGTGGCACCTACCTGTAATACACTACGGATACAGACAGCAGCATCCTTGGTCGCCCCAGTCCCCCGACCGCCATTGTTTTTTTTTTTTTGGCCTTGCGCTCCACCCACCTCAATTCGTCGTCCTTTCAGGGTTTTGGGCTTGATCGATCAGGGATGCATCCTACACTACCTACATATCCGTACATACTACGTAGTACACACAACGCTGGCCTGGACTGGTCCATTTAGTCGCTCAGTCGCTCGTTTTGGCTGCAGTACGGATGCACTACGCACCCGTACGGATACAGAGTACGAGTAAACGCTTCCACCGAACCAATTTCCTTTCTCCGCCAGCCGGCCGCCTGCTGAGATTCTCGTCGGTCTCACCACCCTCACCCAGCCGTCGGCCTGCCTGTCTTCCTTTGCCTTCTCTGGGCCCAGATCCAGTCTGGATCGCCCGGTAGCTTGCAGTTCTTATCTGGTCTTTCGCTCGCTCCGAATCCCGCACGAGGGTAGCCAAAGGGCCGACGTTCGTGCGTCGTCCGGCATTCCTTAAGTCTCTGTTTATAGCGCAGTCCACGCCCTCTCACACCCTCTTTGAAATCAACAACCCTTAGCAGAGGATGCGCTGCCGACATACCGTCACATTCTCACCATGGTCACACTGACCCTGATCCAAGATGCCCCTTTCCCCATCTCTGCCTGCAACTGGGCTAGGTAGTCTGGGCATGATTACCGAAGATGCATATCTGCACCCGTTTGGTCCCTCGTTATTTCGTACGCACAAATGCGCAGGCTCCCGGCTACAAGGGACCCTCCCCGTCTCTTGACAATGTCCGCAGCAGGCGCTTCTAGCGGGAGAAACATTCTACGGACGAGCGAGAAGTACAGTAAGTATCTAAACAGTATGAATACATCATCAAACAGCACGACCAAGTTTGACTTGACGCCGGGCGGCCCCAGGGAATTCGATTCGCCTCTTGTCCTGCGGCTGCAATTGCTGGGGCGTGCAGTCAGGCTGCACCTGCCCTGCAACTGTGCTTGCACCCACCTCTTCCTGCAAAGCTTGGGGACGCAGCAGTGAATCGGGCCCCGCCGCTTCATTTTCATGCACCCATGAACAGTTCAGGCCGGCTTGTTAAGGGGGGAGAGGACGGAGACGCAGCTGCAACACAAAACAACGTGGCAAGCGGCGCACGTGACAATTGCTCTCATGTATCTTTCTGTCGTCCTGTTGCCAAGCCAGGCGTGGCCACCAAACATGAGTACCTAGCTCACTCACCTGAGTAGGTACCGCAGTACCTACGAGTACACAGGGCGACAGGCTAGGTACAGCATCGTAGGGCTCCAGGTCCTGCCGCTGCACGCCCGCCCCCTTTTCCTTCACCTTCTTTGGTGTCTGCGGGTCCCTCTCGTCTCTCGGTTAGACTCAATCTCCTCCCTCCCTTCATCCATCCGTCCCATTAGATGGATTTTCCATACTTCCGTACCTACCTAGCTGCCTAGGTACGCCGCGACGCATGACCGCCGCAGTGATCGTGTCTCGCACACCACAGCAGCAGCAGCAGCAGCAGCACACCTCTAACCCCTCACACTTCACAATCAGCTGCTTCATCGCTTTCTCACCCCTGACCGGCCTCAGCGGCTCATTCAACCCAGGTCTCGTCTACAGGGTACTAATTAGCACCTGCTTCATCCGTTCCGAAGTTCCGGTTGACGCTGTGTCTACGCCAGTGATGCTCGGTTTCGACACTTGCTGGTGGCTCCCTGCCATTCCATGCGTCGGTATCTGGACTGTTTGTGTTACCTGATGCTCTCGGTCCTTCTCGACAAACAGTGACTGGCGCAGCACACCAACATCCGACGCTCAGTGAAGATCGGTGCGACTCGGCAATCAATGTTGACCTTTGCCAAACCTGCTAACTTTGCATGTATCCTTGACACCTTGTTGCACTACGCTACGCACAGTCAGCACTTGCGGATGCGCAACGCATCAACGTCGACCATCAAATCTCGTCACGTGTTTGCAATCTCACGATGCTCGACATTTCCTGCGGTTTCTTTGGGCGGAACGCACCCACAACTCTTCAATCGCGGTGCTATTATCACCTTGCACTGCACCCGGTCCCATGGTCTACAAAAGCTATAGTTTGGCATACTGCTGCTTGCAGCAGCGTGGCGCCCCATTCACTTCCGTACATTGCTCATAAAACACGTCTTTCCGCTCGCCGGATGCCACTGTTGTTCCTCAGGTGTTCGAATCACCTGGCGTGTCCATTCGCGCAGGAATTGCGAATTGCAGGTCGCAGGCAACGTGCCGGTTTTCGGGGGTGCCCGCCGCAAGCCAACGGTACAAGCCCATATCCTTGCATCACCCAATAGGTATTGGTGCGCAGACGGCTGATCACTGTGATCAGTGAGGCGTGGCCTGGATCACCCTGATGACCCCCTCTCTCTATCCCTTTGTTCCTTGCCTCGGAGTCCTTGTTTCCCTTGAGCCCAACGGCCCATAGGCGTCGACAGCCGGGATCTTTGAAACCTAAGCCACACTCTCCGCCGCTCGCCGCTCGCCGCCGCCGCCTTTCGCAGGATGATCTTCGTCAGGAGGCACCTGGAAGACAACCCGCCCAGTCCCCGCTAGATAGTTCCGGCCCCTGTACATCCACTTCTGCCCTTTCTCAAGCGGGAGCCAATTCGGCCAAGACTTTATCGACTCGCCAACCCACCGAGGGTCGCCCTGCCACTCCTGAGCCTCTGAGCAGACTACAGGTAAGTACCCGGTCAAGTCCTGTGTGCCACGGTCTACCAAATGTTCAAGTTGACCCAGTTGTATTATCCCGCCCCGCCCCTTTCAGGATTCGAACCTTTTCACTGTATTCGACGGAAACACGGACTAACACCGCAATATCTTCCGCAGCATGCCCCTTACGAAACGAAAACAAGACAACATGGAAGGGACACAGCCTCCACATTGCCGGATGAATAAGGGATTCCATGAGCTATTTGTCTGTGAGGCGCCTCAAGAATGGACCCAGGTCCATCCGGTGGTACAGATATGGCCGAGTAAACAAGTCCTGTCCGCGACGCCATGAGGACGGACGCGTGGCTAGTTGTCAGCTGGCTCCAGTCAATCCTTACGAAAATGAGCAAGGCACTGGTTCGATCGACCGATTTGGCACCCAATGTTTCGGTGCCCATTCGCTGTGTGAACTATTCATTGCAAACGACGAGTTGGTTGCGTACTATGTAGTAGGGACCCTTCCACCTTCGTTGCCGTAGCCTACAAGAGACGAGGGCGTGGCTGGACAAAGTTGCTGAGAAACAGACTGATCAGCCTGCGAGTTCCCTCATGCGACTGCGAGGGCCGCACCACCGAGGCAAGGGTACAATCCATACGCAGTCTGTATGGATACAGGCCTGCCCGACTCGACCGAGCATATGCCTCGATCGGCTGGTAACCATGTACCGGCCGTGCCAGCCTACCTGCACTACATGGTACAAGTAAGTATTCGAAGGAAGCTAGTTGACCAGCTGATCTCTTCTTCCTCGGGAACGGATACTGGTCAACGGATCAGGTTCCAAGTTCCAGTCCCACCCCCCTACATCCCGCTTCTCCCATCTCATCTCTTCGGTATCACAGTCACAGCGCTTAAGTGCCGCGACATGACACGACGCGACACGACACGCCTTGGGACTTCTCTTGAACGAATGTGCTAGCAAAGTGGCAATCGGCCTCCCTGCCCTCGGTGCAACACTCACAAGCCTAGTGTTGAATGTTGGGCGCTTTCCGAGCGAAGAGAAAGTAGAAGCCGTGGCTGGGGGCAAGCCAGCTTCTCAGGCATCTGGGCAGTGCATCGCCGGGTGCCTCAATTTCAGGATTGGAAGATTACTAGGGGAGCGAGATCGACAACGCAACGACGGAGGCGTACGATGTAAACCAAAAGGCCGCCGAGAATCACTGACGTATTCCATGGCCCACAAGCCTCTGCGCTTCCCCCCAAGTTCTCGTCACGGCAGGTCCTCGGCGGCGCGTCGTGGTGGTGCTACCATGAGCCTTTGGAGCTAATTAAGTCAGGGCCGATGCTTAGCAGTTTGCGCTTCTGGACTCTGGAGTGCGAAGGGTATGTACGTAGTATGTATGTGCTTGGGATTCCCTTGCCCAAGAATACCAGAGGCACCGACCGGCCAGACAGGACTGTGACGGCCTCGATGAAACTGGGGTCTGCCGACAAGTATACTCCACAAAGAAGGAAGGAAGCCGATGAAAAATAAACCCCAATAAAAATAGAAGGGGGTGGGGGGAAACCACTGTGATGCGCATGCTGTCACTCCGGATAGCAAGCAAGGCTAGGGATCCCAGAGTTACAAAGCACCCCTGATGGTCGAGTCGCACTAACGGGGCAGAGTCTAAGAGATGGGAATGAAACACGACAGGGATGATGGCCTTCTTGAGTTCTTGTCTAGCATGTCAATATCTTGGTTGCTTGGGACCTCCGCTTCTTGAGAGTCAACTAGCCCTGGCTGGGAAAGCTCCACCCGGTGATCTACTGTTCACGCGCGGGCCACCCACAGAGCCCCCTGTCGACCGATTCGGGCTTTGTGCATGGATTGGGGCGGGTTAACAGAAGCATCTATCCGTACCTACCTATACCTCCCCAGGCATTCGAAAGGTTAGCGCAGTACTTGTGGGCTCTGATTGGTTGGTAAGCCCCGCAGGTACTACGCTAACCATTCGAATGCCTGGGGAGGTATACTAGGAGTATGCATTTGCCTGTACGGGGAACTCTCTCGGGACGATGCAACGGGGGTCACAACGACGACAACCTCCTCCACTTGGCTCGACGGCATTTTTTTCGGGTTCAAACTGCTTCAGGCAGCTCACGACGAGAAAGGGCTGACGATCGGCAAGGTATTCTGCGGTGGGCAGTTGGTACTCTCTGTCTGCCCCTTCCTCCTTTCTCGCTCTCCCGAAAGATCCACTTAAAATAGTGTTAGGGGGGGGGGCTGATAGCAGCAGCCAAGTACGAACGGCTAAGTGTGGTCGCGAAATTCCAAAAGGACGGGCGGCTTTTCAGTATTTGACAGTAATACACAGAGTACGTACTCGCAGATGTGTAGACGCAGACCAGGAGCGAATGAACCGTCCGCGACGCCATGCGGCGGCAAATGCAGTTGCGTGCAACTACCTTACTACAGGGTACTACGCAGTACGTACATAATATGTACGATGCATCCAACCCGGCCGGATGCGGGAGCCAGCACATACAGATACTATTACACGTACCCTGTACTTGTTCCGAATGCTGGCAATGATAGGTGTATATGACCATGGCCTGTCAGGCTTTCGCAAAGCAAAGAAGGGTCAAAATCCCTCGCCCCGGTCCCGGCCCCAGAGAATTCAACGTGCTGAACTGCCAGGGGGTTTAGGTCGGAGATGAGGAAGCCCCCGCTCCCCCCCGGGTCGAAAAGGGAGACAAGGAGAGAAGGACGTCTATGTACATTGTACATTGTACTTAGACCGAGTGGGGTCTTCGGCTGGTGCCAGTCTTTAAACCAGGGTCATGGGCCCAACACCTTGCTCGTTTCTGTGTGTCGCCGGGGACTGATGGCAATCGAGGCGTTCTTCATTGTGGACAAGCCGAGTGCAAGAGGATTCCGTCGAGCCCGAAGGGGAAACGAAGTGACGGGGATTTGCAAATGCGGTAGGGGGTCTTCGTGCAGCGTTCACGTTACAGGATAACTAACATGACAGCAGGAGTCGGTCGGGCACAGGAACTGACACAGGCAGCGGGGGAAGGTCTTTCAACCGCCGGCAAACGACGTGCAAGAGATTCTGGCAAGATTGGGTGATTGTCAATGTTGTTCCAGCCGACGATGCGGAAGTTGCTAGCATGGTTCCCAAACCCCCGGATCGGAAGGGCTGGAGCACTTTAAGGCTTTTGGGGCTTTGGGGCTTTGGGCTGGTGCTCACTGCTCAGCAAGTTTGCGCTGCTGATCATGACTCGTCGCAGGAAGAAGGCGCCGGCCCTCTACCAATCCGCCGAACATGGATTTTCGCAACGAGGTTTTTTTTCCCTTCCTTCTGCTTTTTTCTTCCATTCTCTGGAAGCTGGTGGGACGCCGGACTGCACTACGTAGTATACAGTACGGATAGACGTACATAGAATGCGGCGGCTGGCGCAAAGTACTCGGTACCTCATCCGAGCACCATTCTTGAGATGCTTTGGATGAGACCGGCAGCTGTCCTCAAGTATCGGAGACCCCGAGCCCCGAGTGAGCGATCGATGGAGCGTGGGGCACGGCCTTCTCGCTCAGCGACGACGAGAGCCGAGGGCACTCTGGTGGTGTGTAGACGGGAAGGGGAGGGGCAGCCATGGGAGTGTTATTAGAGAGCGACGCAGCGTCGATGAGGCACTGGAATGGCTGATTCTTCCGTACAGGGTACAGGGTATTTAGCCGTAGGATGTGTACGATGTATCTCGCCCCTTTTGCTCTCTACACATACGCGTCGACCGCCGCCGAGTGACACGCCAACTAGGTATCTCAGCTTCACCACAGAAGAAAAAGAAAACTAACCGGCTGCCGCCGCCGCTAAATGGGCCGTGACCGCTGGCTGCCGCTGCCACCATTACTACCGGTACCTACTGCTGCTTGATGCTTGCTACGCTTGACGATTCGCTCTCATTCGTGACAGGTCACGCCCTCTTCTACCCCCCCCTCCCTTTTAGGAGTGGGTGCTTCCCCTCAGGTACGGGCGACGCCAACGCCAGCGTCGATTATGGATCCAGCGAGAAGAACCCACAATGCTCAGTTCACACTAGCCGTGAGATACGTGCCTAGCCCTTGGGTAGGCAGTCAGGAAGTTAGGCACACTACTTACCTAGGTAGGTACCTACTGTAACCGCTCTTTCGCCCCCACACATTCGCTCTTCATCCTCACTGCGCAGTCTTATCCTGGTTTGATATGATGCCCTTCCGGATGCGACTCGCTCCAACCAGAGACGAACCAGCGATACGCCGGTAAATCACCAACCCTTGCACCAAAACCAAGCCGCAATGCCACAAGTACGGAGAGTCCACACCACCACCACTATCCGTAATACCACTACACCCCGCCATGATTTTGAATGCTAGCGTAGCGATTTGCCTCAGAAACCCACCAAACAGTTCTCTTCCTTATAATTTTTGAGGAAGAAGACCTATCCCAAGTGACTTGACTATTTAAGTACATATCCAGATCAATAGCATTGATGTCGAAGTACTTACATATACTAGACATTTAGTAGGGACTGTAAGTATTTGTTTATACCTTCTCAGTAGGTATGTAGAGCATGTACTGCACTGGTACAGGGTACTCTAAGTCCCTGCGAGGGGTGTACATCTATCACGTAGCACCACCACATGCGGGGCAGGGGAGCAAAGTCATGCTATGTATCCAATACACCTGCTGCGCCATTGACTTGCAGCCGCCCTCAAGTAGCCGCGACTAAGGCAACCGGCCATCTGCGGGCACCGTTGCATTCCACTCGTTCGGATTTGCTTTTTTTTGTTTTTCCTTTTGCGAAGTGCGACGAGGTTACTCGACGCGCTCTCCCTCCGTCGCTTGCTGGTCAGAGCAGCCTGCTCGGCTTTTGGCCCTTGGTTTCAATACCGGGCTACACTGACACCCCCTCCCTCCCTCACTCGCTCTCCGTCCTTCAACCTCCTTGAACTGCCAACTTATATTCTCGTACCATGCACGACGTGCGGAGATGGGGACGGGCGCCGGGCGGTGCCATGCTTCCCCAACTTGGACCCCAAGAGAGGCGGCGTGCAGTTTTCTCCTGCCTTTCCCAGTCACATCCAAGTCTTGGGTCTTACCAAGCAAGAGTCTTTCGCTCCATATCCGCACACACATTACGGAGTACCTAGGTATCCGTACTACGCCGTCTTACTCCGACCAGGAGATGAGACCTTCGCATTCATATCCCAGCCGAGTTGGTCTCAGCACCGTGTTTCTAAAGCTGCGGCCGCCTGGCCAGCGCTCTCCGAACTTCCCCCTTCCCCACTGCCGGTTCGTTCGAGGGGGGGGGTTCGCAACTAGGTAAGCCGCCGAATATGGATACAGTGACATGGCACAAACCCGCTCTCTTTCCTCCACTGCATACCCATGACTGACTGACACAGTGTCGCTTCACATCATGCCGTCACTCTGGTCTCGGGCGTTCCATTGTTTTGCCACCAGGCACCGCCCACCGCCTTGACTTTTGAAACTTCAACCGCAATCCATCGACCAACATCAACAACCGTCCATCCCTTCCCACCTTCAAGGGGGCGGGCCTCTCCCCTGCGGCACCACTTTCGAATGGTCCACAAACGCTCGTCTGCTGCCCATACGAATCGTCGCGCTGTCAGTCCTCTTACCCACTTGCCAGCAATCGCCATGGGAGACGTCATGGCGTTGACTTTGGAGAGAGACCGACGAGCAGCATCATGTGTATCCGTAACCCGTCTAGCATTGCTGCTCTGATCGTGTCGTACCGGATGCCCGGCGGCTGAGGGGAGCAAACAATGCGGCACCCTAGGAGGGGCTTGTGGATTTCCATCGATATGACTCGCTCTGGCCCAATGGTCCATACCTATCACCAAGACACGAACACAAGTAATCGACCGTCATGTCACGCTTACGACTCTCCTCGGCCTGGTTCGGAAAGTGTACCAAGAACCTACGAAGGAAAATTCAAGTACAGAGTGCGGAGTACAGACAGTCACAGACAAAATGTCGCGATGGCTCCACAGAACATCCAAGGCAGAAAAAAGAAGGAAGTCGCTTGAATCGTCGCGGAGCGACGACAGTCAGCCCATCTCCGTCCGCCACCATCTCGAGACCTTCAGTCTTGGATGAATCCTCTTTCTCCTCATTTACAC
>PJEX01000096.1:59739-76942 GCA_005350895.1 Colletotrichum tanaceti
CCCCCCCCCCCCCCCCCCCCCCGCTTCACCGGAAGGCTAGGTCAAAGTCGTAGCGATGCAACGTATACACGTTTGTAGGCCCGGGTCGCTGATGTGGTCAAGATCTTTGCAATGAGCATTCCGCTGCGTCCCCGTACGCGTTTCGGACCTCGTGACGTGCCGAACCTCAGAAACTCCCCCTCTTCTCCTTACTCTTCTTCCTTATTGTTTTCTGATCAGGTCGGGGCGACATGCGCGTGCTACTACCGGCTGCATCAGGCCGTATGCAGCCTTGTTCGCCGTCGTGGGCCCCGCGTGAGGTGCGCCATCTTCAAGCTGCATCGAAGCACCGGCACGCATCAACTCAACCCGTCATAATCCTCTTGCCCAGTGGCTTGTGACTGCTCAATGAAGGTGTCCGTCTAGTCTCGGTGCATTTCGGGCCACGGGGTAAATGCAAATGAGTTTCTCGAGTCGGCCGGCAAATGCAATCAATGGCCGTTATAGTGAGTCTGGGTCAAAGCCTCGAGCTGGGCAATTCAAGACTCACCCTAAGGCCCTCGCACCCGTGTTTCTTGCCTTCCGCATTGTTCATATCAAGGACTCGTGGCTTATGATTGTTGTGGCCGCCGCTGGCAGCAACACGACCCGGCAGGTTATCTGCTGGCTGCACCGGGCTTGACTTGCCAATTGGTCTACTTCGTAACAGGAGGCTGCCTCCTGACTGCCCACAGCGTAGCGTACTCTGTACTGTACACACCGCCTTTTTCTGCTCCACTTAGGGATCCCCTCCAACTCTCCTCTTCTTCCACGGGTTTGCAACAAGCGCGACCGCCGACGGTCGGCCCATCGGCCTGCCCTGGGGCGGCTGACTTTCGTGTCCAGCTGTCGGGTGTCCTCCGAATACTGGCGATGGTGGGCACTGATGACATTGAGCCCACCTTGCCCTGCCCGTCTCTGGTCCACCGGCCGAAGCACTCCTCCTATCCATCCACGGCACCGGGGGGGGGGGGGGGGGGAGGGGGGGTTCAACCCGGAGCGTCCGCCGCGACGAGCTCGAGTCTCAGCGGCGCCTGGCCTGATCCGATACGGACGACCCACCGCCAACACGACTTTGCATGTCATTTCCCAGCCCACCGAACCCCTCCCGCTGGACCTTGAGCGTGGCCAGCTCGACTGCGTAGCCCAACTTGTCGGCCGTGTCCCAAGTGTCGGACTGCCAGATCAGCCCGTAGAGCATGCCTGCCACGAACGTATCCCCCGCACCTACCGAGCTGCAGACGTTTGGTCAGTCAAAAACAGTTCTTGTTGCCGTGGCATGGCATGACATGGCCAAAACACGGCTCAAGGACGACCTCTCACTCGACGACTTGTATGACCGGTGTCCTCACCGGGCACACAAACAGTTGTTGATCCTCGAGGGTGAGGCACGATGCTCCTTCAGACCCCCAGGTGCTCATTGCCAATGATCTGCCCATCTTTCAATTAACACATATCCGTCGAGGAGGGCTCTCTCTCTCTCTCTCTCTCTCTCTCTCTCAGTGATCGACTCACGCTCGCGGCAGGCTCTCGCCCCTCAGACAGGCTTCAGCGGATGTATACCCACAGTCCTGGGAACCGTCAGCGACGTTCAGTGCAATGTTCACGTCAGTGTACACGGCTGCGGCTTGCGGCCGTCAAGTGACGCACTTCGGCCCAACTTTTGGAGTAAAAGACAACCTCCGCCTCGGCGGCGAGCTCTCTCAACCCCGGCCGTCCAGGTTTCTCGACCTCGACGCTGATGGTCACGTCGTCCAGCACCCGCCTAAGCAGGCGAATGCACTCGAGCGTCGTCTCTGGGATCCGCCCCTCGAAATGCCACCATGTGCGCCCGCGGCCCTTGAACGCCTCGGCGACGCGCAGGAACTCGTCGGCCGTCATCTCGGGCAGACTGTCGTGGTTGACGATAGTCCGGGTGCCCGTCGCCTCACTGCTGAGGATGTAGCTGCTCGCCGGCGCCTGGTGGCCCTCGCGGAAGAGACAGTGGTCGAAGCTGACTGCCGGCGGGCCGTCGTCCTCGTCCCTAGGCCGCGAGGCGTCCCCGGTTGTAGGACAGAGCGAGGCAACGATCTGGGCCGCTGCCTGCGATTGACGTTCCGGCAAAGGACAGACGAGATGCATTCGCAGGGGCCTTGAGGGGGGATGCCTGGGCGGGCCCTCAGCGATAAGCTGTTGGAGGACTTCGACCGTGTTGGGGCAGTTGCCTCCTCGGCGGACACGCAGACTCGATGCCCGTAACTTTGAGTCCTCTTCAGGAAAGTGAGGGACGCTACCGCGGTTGGTCAGTATTGAATACCCTCTTCCGACGAGACGAGTTGGTGGGGGAGAGGACGGAAGTTGTCATGCCTCATGACTGTGTCGACGTAGCACGCTCCGACAAGTATGAGATGGTTCATTCCGGGCGCCATCGTATCTGGCTCGTCCTGGATATGTGAGATTGGCCCAGGCGATTCGCTGGAAGGGGGAAGTTACCGAACACGTCCGTGATTATCCTCTGCCGGGGCGGAAGACAACCGCCGTTGATTGACAGCAGGCCGAAGCGGTCACGAGTGCGATAAACTCCCCCTTGGTTTTACGCACACTCTCTGGGTCGTGAGAAACGTTGCTACCACCGATGGTGGTTGGTGTTGGGCCAATGGGGGGCGCGCTTGCGCGTGCGCAAGCGTCGTGGACGTTTTCCCGCCCTCTGGTATGTACGCGGGACATCGGCGTATTGTTTCGCCGCGCTCTGCCAAACGATGTTGTGTCGACGTCCGGGTACCTTGATGATATCGGTATCAGTTGGATGACATTGAGGGGCTCCGAGGTGGTCCGTTGGTCTATCCTGGCTCATAAGATGCGCGCGATACACCAAGCGACGCCTTGGACTTCATGAGTGCGGCGCCAGGACGCCGCCGCCAGCGCTGCGCTCCTATCCTTCTCGGGGATGGCCCTCGTAGGCAGGTTTGGCGCGGCAAGTGGCCCCCCCTCGTCTTCAGCTCTCGGAGGGTTATTCGGCGGTGTTTTTCGGGCCACGGCTCGACGACGTCCTCGCCGTTCGCTATCAACACTCGCCCACGACCATTCTTTCCGCACCCACGATCCATTCGAATGCGGGGAATCGCCGTATTTTGTGGGATCCATCTCGATTGCTCGAGTGCTATATAGCCATTCGACGCCTTTCACATGGTGAGATGATGGGGTTTCCCTTCTGTTATTCCGACGTGCCTCGGAAACGGGAACCGACGACCCTCGGTCTTGCCATGGCTAAACACCGTTAGCCCGGCTGCGTCCCAGCTGTGTAAGTCGTGCCCGGAAAACTGCACATGCCGCGTGTCTACGTCATTATGGCAAAACACTCCGTCTGCTTGTCTAGAAAAGTGGGTTCATTAATGTTAAGTATATGCTAGAAAACGGCTGGACATATGTAAAGCCAATTAGGTATCATTATGGTTGTCCTTTGATCATTCCCACCAGTGGCATAGGTCGGCTGCAGTGATCCCCTTGCCAAATGCTCAGAAAATTTCGACTTTTCGATTACCAACTCCTTTCCGGCCTCCAACCCATCACTTCTTATACACCGATAGGCGGTTGCCGTTACCGCAATACTCCGTGGTCGATCCTGTGCAAACCATGCTGCAGTCGCTCGCCGGCGCCTCGACGGAAGTCACAGGCAGCGTGTTGCCACAGTAGCATTCGCCGCCGTATTCTGTACCGAAGTAGCTGTAGCCGTCACAGAACGCCGCACACGCCTCGTTTGTCATCTTATTCGAGGCAGTGGCCTTCGCGTCCAGGGCACGTCCGCCCTGCGCGGGCTCCGTACGGCAGCCGAAGAACGTGTACGTCCCGGCGGTGACCGGCTGAGTGGGGTCGGTTACTTGTTTGTCGGATCGGTACAAGGTCAGCCTGTTGCCTCCGCCGCAGTATTCGTATTGGTTTCCGCTGCAGGTCATGCCGCAGTCGGCCATGGGGGCCTCTGAACTGGACGCGGCGAGGGAGTTGCCGCAGAAGCATTCGCTGCTGTATTCGGTTCCAAAGTATTTGTAGTCCGAACAGTACGATGCGCAGTACTCCAGTGTCATGCTGTCTCCGGAAGCGTAGTTCTTTTGGCTCAATGCACGCACACCGTTGCCTTCTGTCCAACAGCCCACCAAGGTGAAAGGAGAAACGGTGGGCTTGTGAGCCAGCGTAGGGACAGTGCTCATCGAACTTGAGGTCCTGGTGCTGAAAGGCACGTTGCTGGAAGACGACGGGGCCGATGAAGTCGGGGATGAGCTTGTAGTTGAGCTGCTAGAAGACTCGGCATGGCTACTTGATAATTCAGAAGCCGCAGAGGTGGAATGCGGCAATGTGCTGGTGGACGAGGTGGTGCTGACGACTTCAGAAGGGTGTTCCGACGAGCTCGAGAGATTCAATGGGCCGGTTATCGGTTCTGTAGAGGTTGAAGACAGCGTCACTGCCTGGGCACTGAAAGAGGTCGCAGAGCTGAATGTGGGTGTCGCGAACGATATGATGGACGATGTCGACGTGACAGCGTTAGAAGAGGGGCTGCTGACTTTGAAGAGCTCGAGACGGTTGCCGTCGCCGCAGTACTGGTACGGGTTGCCGGCGCACTTCATGTTGCACTCGTTGAGAGGGGCGGCCTTGCTGGTAGCCTGCAGTTCGTTGCCACAGTAGCCTGCAAATAGCGTTAGTCTTTGCCTTATCACGAGAGCATCGGATCGTACTCACATTCGCGGCCATACTCGGTGCCAAAAAAGGTGTAGTCGGTGCAGAATGCGGCACACTTCTCGAGCGTCATGTCGTCGCCAGCGATCTGAGCAGCCTGCAGAGCACGCCCAGCATCGGCCTCTGTATGGCAGCCCATGAACGAATACTTGCCGACGGTGTTGATATGAGCAAGAGTCGCTGTCGGCGCCGGCGTCGAGCTGCTGCTGCGAGTGGCCGTGGTCGAGTACAGCTCGATCCGGTTACCAGCTCCGCAGTACTGCGTCGAATCGCCGGAGCACTGCATGCTGCAGTCGCTCAAGGGGGCCGAAGTGGTAGAGGCAGCCAAGGAGTTGCCACAGTAGCACTCGCGCCCATACTCGGTACCCCAGTAGTCGAATCCGGTGCAGTTCGCCATGCAGCTGTCCAGCGTCATGCCATCGTAAGCGAAGGCAGCGCCGGTGAGGGCCCGGCCGCCCGAGGCCTCGGTCCAGCAGGAAACGAGCTTGTACCCACCCATAGTCTCCCGATGATGGAGAGTGGGGGTGGAAACAGTGCTGGATGTGCGAGAGGCTGACGAGATCGTCGTCGATGTTGCGGTCGAGGAAACGGTGACGCCGTTGCAAGTGCCGGATCCTCCCGACCACGCTGCGCAGGTGCCTCCGATGGGGTCGGCCTTCTTGAAAGAGTCGACCAAGGCGGAGGCACCTTCTCCGCTAATGAAATCCATGGTCGACTCGAAGCTGAGACCGCCGGGGATATTGATGGTGCCGGTGAAGAAAGTGTAGCTGCCTCGACAGTCACCCTTGACCATGTCAATGGTCATCTTGCTCAATAGGGGCACAACACTGCTCGTGCGCTTCGTCTTGTATGAGATCTCCACCCTGACCGGGAGAGATGCTCGGTCATTGCGGACTGCAGCGACGAAGGTGGCGTCACCAGTCGTCTGCAGGAGGCAGCTCTGGGGTTGTTGGAGAAAGATGCCGTCCTGCAAGGGATACCCGTTGCCGTTGTTGTTGAAAAGAGTGCTCGAGCCGTCATTCTTGTTGATGGTGACGGTGAAGGAGGAGATGCCCATGCTGACGGAGAAGGTCTGAGTAATTGGGAACCAGGCGAAATTGTCTTCCAGGCCTCGAGAAATGCCCAGGACCGAGAGCGTGAAGACGCAGTTGCCTGATCCGCAGGTAGAGCTCCCGTCCCGGGTCTTGTAGTTTACTGTCAGACCCGCAATGTCGCCCAGCGGTATGTCGGTCGTTCGAACGCGGATGTAGCCCTTGAGCTGCATGGTGGAAGGAGAGGTGAGGGAGAGCTGGAGCTCGACCGGCTTAACCGTATATGGCTTGATAGCATCGCTGAGGGTGACGCCAGACGGCACGGTGTCGATCATCTTCTCGAAAACCGTTTTGCAGACGGATTTGAAGACAGCGTTGTCGACCATGGCACGCATCGTCGCGTTGTCCGAGTTGAATACCTTGAAGTCGGAGTTCATGCTTCGGGCGTTGCCTATGGTGAAGACGAGCGGATTGGTGGTGGTGCCGTCGAGATACTCGGTAACGATCTTGCTGTCGAAAACGCCGGCTGTCGTGTCCATGGGTGCCATGCCGTTCGCAAAAGTGCCGACGGGGACGATGGTTGGATTCTCGGCCGAGTGCACGCCGCCAATGGTGTGACCGCAGGCCGTCACCTGGACCATCTCCTGGGGCGTGAATCCCATGCGTTCAAACTGCGTTCGGAAGATGGAAATGGCGTTGCCGGGCTGCGGCACGCCGATGGCGCCTCTCACGGCCGCGTCGATACGACCAGAACGCAAAGCAATCGATGGGCCGCCGCAGGACAGCACAGAGGTGTACACTCCAAGGGCGATCAGGTCCGACATACTGCTCTTGCGGGTAAGGTAAGGCGCAAAGAATGTCAACGAAGACGCGAAGGCAGGGCCGGTATTCTCTCCGGTGGACGTGGTTGCCAGCTCATACTGAATAGACGCATCCAAACCTCCTACGCCTGCGCCCTTGTTGGCGGGCGCCATGTCGTGAAAGGCGGTTCTCAGCCATTCGGCAGCAGTTTGACGGCCTGTGCCGGATATTCCCTTGTTGCAAGGAAAGACGGAGTCGGCAAACTTTCGTGATCTGGCGTTGAACGTCTGGTACATGATCTCCTCCAGCTCGTCGACATCTGAAGGCCAAGTCGGATCGGCCTGGGCCTGGCATGCTAGGCCCAGGAGGCTGATAAACAGACAAGGGTTCACCCTCATGATGGCGGTATTCTACACCTCAGCGTCGACGATCGACGATGTAGAAGGATCACAAGAGAGGAAGGATACAAAATTACAGCGTGCAAGCGAGGGACTAGGCCATCCAGATGAACTGGTCGACCGGTGATGTATGGCACCTGTAAGGCAGAAGAGAGTGGAAGGGTCGCAACGGAAGAGAAGGAGGCGGGCGAGGTGTGGAGGAGAGAGGAGACGGCCGCTGGCCGTTAGATATGAGAGTCACATCCGGTACGGTGCCTGAGAACCCAGACTGCGCGAAGCCGGCTAAACAAAGGAACTCGGCGGTTCCATGCGGCGGCAGCTTTACGCCAACGCGTGGGAGGGGGGAGATCAGGCAGGCATGGCGGAACCGTGGCGACAGCGAGGCACTGACCGCGTGGGATAGCGGCAGGACGGGTGATCTAGGCAATCTAGGCAATCTGGGCAGGTCTGGGCTGAGATTAGAAGCCTCCATGGCCGGCAAGCATAGCAGTCTCCATCGTCCGAGGGCGACTAGTGGGCAAAGGTGATGATCGTGGATATGAGTGAGTGTGCGAATGAGAGCGAGAGCGAGAGCGAGAGTGAGAATGAGAGTGAGAGTGAGAGTCTTCGTATTTTTGGCAAAGTCAGCCCAGCCCAGTATTGCCAGGACCCCTCTTTCCCTTTTCGAGTTAGTGCAGCTCTCTCATTGGACCTGACAAAACACAAGGAGCAATCTGAGTGTAATGATTGGCCTCGGGACATTCTGTGGCTGCTGTCGGCGCCAGCCGCAATGTGGGAGGAACCAGGGGGTGCCGGCCCCCTACCGGCCCCCGACCCCTGAACGATTGCTTATTACTGCTTACCTGCCACGTCGATTGATCTTACTTGGGTTGGTTCATGATCCGCTAGCGGTGCGATAGCAGCAATGGCGCGTGAAGCAATAGATTACATTCCGGCATCTTGGGCTGCAAACTCATGCAGCCGTGGGAATCACATCCAATCCGTTGGCGCCCTTACAACGGAAAAATACCCTCGGTACTTGTTCCAAGGCCGAGTCAACAGATAACGTCAAGAAGGCTACCCTGACTTCTGCCTCTCGAGTCTGGATCGGGAACCTGGTGTGGTGCCCGACTTGGACGGAATTGTCCTTCCCTTGTCTGGCCGACCGCAAACTATTGATGCCATGTCAACAACGGCGCATCAGCTGACGCATATACATGCATCCGCTTCCCATCGCCTTGCAGCTTGCGTAATGCTCTCGCGATGATGGCCTTGCCGATTCCTCCTATCCGAAGCGAATGCGTCTCTGGTAAGAGGAAGAAGATAGGGGACACGCACGCTTCAGCCCACGGCACCACGGCACCACGGCAAACCCGGCTCCAACGGCACATCGATGCCCAACCTAGTGACGGGTATGGAAATCAAATGGAGTGCCTCCGGGCCTACTCTGCGCGTTCAAGCGGCATGATTCTTTGGCAACAACAATCTAATATGCACACTTGCGTGTTTGAAGTTATTGTGTAAAAACTTGTCCGAGCAGTGAGGCACTGACTGCATACCTACCGTCACGAGATACCAGTCTCGAGTTTGAGTTGTCGGCCCTTGCCTTATCGCCCTGTCAGTCGTCCCATTCAGGGCTCTCCACCCGCTGTCATCACACCACACGATATCTTTGCCAAGCCGTCCTTGCAGTGTCAGCTAACAGGCGACCCCTTTGCCCCCACTCGCAGTCAGTCTGAAATCGGACAAAGCTGAAAGGAGAACTCGCGGTTCTCGCATGGACGGGGCTTCTGTCAGAGGAGCAGTGTGCTGAAGCAATAGCCAAATTGCAAACGGGGACGCCGCCGCCATTGTCAAGGCGACCAAATGTGGCTTTGCTAGCGGAAACGAACTATCGTTTCCCCATCGCATCGGGGGGAAGTTGGCAAGAGAAGTGCTAGGCTTGCGTATTGCCCATCAAACCAACCATGCAAAAGCCACGGAGAGCCCTACCCTGTTCCCGTTGCCAGGGCGTGTGGTGTCCAACCCGTCGCCGGTCATGATTGCTCCTCCCAATCGTATCCGTACAGCGGCAAGACAAGATAAAGGACACTCCCCAGCCGGACACAAAACGTAATACACAACCCAACGGCGTGGGCGAGGAATCTACGGCAAGTCTAAACAGAGACAACCCATGCGAAACAGCAGCTTGCCTCCGTCTTGGACACAAACACGGTTGAGTGTCGCTGCCAAGACGCGCTAGAAACCCGTCATCCCGTACAGAATCGAAAACTCTTCGTTCCCGAGTTGCACGTTGTACGCTGGTCAGCATGCGGGTTGTTGCGACACGAGTTGTTTACCGGATGATGTGGTCTGGAATAGGCACCATGAGCTTGTGCTATGTTACAGGGCGCTTAGATCTGGTTTGCCGGGGGTGAGATGATTGGCAGCATCTTCACCGACTTTCCTGTACGTAGATCCGGCACGCCAGTATCTACCGGCCCCATAGAACCGGCTTCGGCAGTGCACCGGAGACCAAGACATCGTGCCCGTTGGGGTGAATGCGGGGCCGGCCCGTTGTCTACCTATCCTTCAATCATCCACCACTGGAGCCAGAGCGCTATTAACCCTCTGAGAATATTCCAGATCACGGGCTGCGCATCAGCAACACGAAATTATCAGAACAATCCGGCTTCGGTAAGAACAGAAAATCGGTAGTCGACACCAGCCAGCAGCCACCAGCCTTAGTTCCCAGGTCGTGTAAACTTTAAGTACCTAGGTAGGTACCTCGAAAAGAAACACCGCCGCTGTTCATCGGTTTTGGTGGCTTCCGCAAACCGATCACTTCCTGACTGCGTCTAAATGCTGCGATGCTTTCTGGGAAAAAAGAAGAAGAAAAAAATGCCCAATCAAGCTTGTATAATATTCTGCAGTGCCCAGATATTCGGAAACCAGGACCCGGTTTTCTATTCGCCCTCTCCATGCATTATGTTCTGTACCTTTTCCTGGCGAAACCATCCGATCATCGACTGATGCCAAGCGCTTTGATAGTTCTCGACGCTTCCGACAGACAAAAGGTTGAAGCAGGCAATGTCACGGTGTGCCTGGTTTGGAAGTCTCCAGCCTCACATCGACGTCTAGCCTTGGCGACTACCATTATCCGGCGGAGTAAGGCTAAGGAAGCAGCTCGGATACTCGCGGTGACAACACGCATGCAATTATGTCCCCTTGGTTATGTTCACCTGAACCCAACCAGCTCACGCCCGTTTCTAAGCCCTTCACTGACAAGACAGCTACAGGTTCCGCCTTTGGCCTGTTTTGGGGAAGCCTTGAGAATCCCTAGAGGAAACACTTGGCTGGGGAGCGGCGCAGGACCCATCAAAATGTATGGGGAAAAACCGACGGCAAGAAGCGTCGTGGGTTAGAGATTTACCATCTCGTCGCTTTCACGAGCAGGACGGACCTTGCAGCTGGGTGGTGGCCCGCCAATGATCTCAATGGCAGAGGGACCCCTAAATCTTTAACCCGAGACATGCTACTACGTACAACTAGAACGACACGTGCACTCTGCCTGCATTTCCAAACTGGCCCGGACGTGGCCCGAAGCAGGTCTCAAGTTGAGAAACGAATCCCAAAGGTGCGACAGCAAATCAATAAGGTGTATCTTTCAAACGAGTCGAGTTCCCGTTCGAACAGAGTCAAGCTCCAAGCTCCGCCAATGTGTAGAGACGGCCAGTGAAGAAAGAGGATCCTAGAACAGCTGAAAACTTTGCTGTTCTTCAACTCTGTCCGTCTGGAGGCACCCCGGCCTCTGCCAACCCTTTTTTAGTCATGGGAATAACGCTTCACAGCAGCAACTTGGGGGCCCACGGCCCATGAATCTGTCTGCTCCTGGCCTTGCTTCCCGTGCTTGCCGTGGGAACCCACTCAAAGAAACCTGGGCGGTGGTGGTCTATACTAGGTACAGTGGAGTAAACCGAAAGTTAAAATGGGATGGACCTGGGAACCGACCGATCCCGATTCCCAATGATCCGCCCTGCGAAGCCACACTCACACCGCGGCCGCGCCGAAAGAGTGGAGACGTCGTCCTGACCCAGGCCAATCAAGCTGGCGCGTGCCCCTCCAAGCCAGTCGACATCATAGCCCACCTGCCCACCACCCCCGTCGAAGGCGTTGAGGGGTCCCATTCAGCCACAACGCTCGTCATCAAACCCGCAAGCAGCGCCCCGTACCAAGACTTGACGCCTTTGCTCCGTCACACCCCTCAATTGGCTTCGAATTGATGAAGGTGTATCCGTACGGTCATTGGTGAAGGGGAAGCTGTCCATGGAAGAACTGGCCAAGAATATACTGCAGATCCCTAGACATGAACCGAACAGGGGAAGGCCATGTACCGGCAGACCGTGGAGCTCGCCCCTCTCTCTTGCCTTCTTTTGGACCTTCTTAAAGGGTCTTGACATCCCCCATTCGTGCAGCTTGGAACATACCTTATTCCACCTTACCCAGTATTTCACCTGGCCCGGCATCCAGATCGACTATACCAATCAAAAGCAAACGACCGTTGGTCTCTTGCTCAAACCAACAACTAAGCAAAGGCTGGAATCCACTAAACGGGCTTGACACCAAAGGACCTCATCCTTCGTCGAACGGCCGTAACCATGGGCTTCGCATTGAAATTCCTGCAGTGGTTCATCCGCGGCGTCCAGCTCGGTTGCTCCGTCCTCATCCTCGCCATTTTCTCCTACTTCCTGGCGACCCTGCACAACCACTCCCTCCCGATCGCCACCTCCATCCGCGCCGTTGCGGGCATCTCGGGCGCCGCGATTCTCTACACCCTCGCGGGCCTGCTGCTGCTTTGTTGCCTCGCCGGCCGATCTGTCACCTCCTTCATCGCCATCGTCCTCGATGTCGCCTTCATCGCCGCCTTCATCTACGTAGCCGTAGCCAACCGCAATGGCGCCGACTCGTGCTCCGGCAACGTCAGCACCCCCTTCGGCGACGGCCCCGCCGATGGCGAACCCACCAACACTGGCAGCGACGGCTGGACCCACCTCCCCAGCTTGCGCACCGCCTGCAAGCTGCAGACCGCCTGCTTCGCCGTCTCCATCGTTGCGATGTAAGTCTGTTGACGGATGGCCCCCGTCACCCCCCACATGTGAACCATACTAACATCACTCACCAGCATCTTCTTCATCCTCTCCATCCTCGTCGAGGTCGCTCTCGCCCGCCACCACCGCAAGGAGAAGCGCTTCGGCCCGTCCCCTAAGAACAACTACACCTCGGGCTCCGGCGCTAAGCCCGGCTTCTTCAGCAAGTTCCGCCGCGGCAACGGCGACGCCGTCGCGACGACCAACGAGAATGCCCTGCCTATGCACACCAGCCCCGATCAGGTCCGCAACAGCTATGCCACCGAGGCTACCGCAGTCACTCAGGACCCCGGATACCCCAAGTACGAGGGCGCTTATGCTACCAACGGCAACACCGGCAACACTGGCACCAATGGCTACGGCTACGGTCAGGAGACTGGTACCACTGGTACCACTGGTACCACGCATCCGCCCAACAACTACCACTACAACGACGGCGTGTACGACAGAGTTTGAGTAACGCTGTCAACTGGGCCGAAGGAAGCATTAAAGAAGAGAAACCAGACTGCTACGAGCTGTAAAATAAGGGAACAGGATTGGTCACGGATGGCAATATACCCAGGGTTTTAAAGAAGTCTTACATGTCGAAAAGAAGTCGACGCGTTTTGACAGTTTGTAGTAACGAATCAAATGATCCATGTCAGATGATGATAATATTCAACACGCCGATACTGCGTCACGAGTGCGGCGGTACACATTTGTCTTGTTTTTAGGCATCGATTGCGAATAATTTGCAAATCGGAAAGGGCCTTTTTCTTCGTCTTCTTCTTCGTAATCGTCATGATATTACATTCATTGTGGCGTGACAGGCGGCTAGCCTGGGCTTCGACGGCCAATCCGCCCTTTTCTAATCTCAAAATACCGCCGCACAGAGACACAGTTTCTCGATTCGGCTGCTCAATAACCTAAACCAGACACTCGGCCACGTGTCAGCAAACCTCGTCAAGCGTAAACTTTTAGGGTGTATCATGGCCATCCGGCCGCCTCGTCCCACTCACTGTTTGCGCCATCGTCGAGACCCACGTCGGCCCAGTTCATGTCCAACTTTTCAAGTTCCCTCGTGAAAAAGTCTTGCTCCTCCCGCAGGGCAGCCCGCAGCTCGACGGCAATTTTATCCGGATACCACCGTACGTTGAACCAATGGGTCAAGCTGCGCAGCGCCTGCTCCAAAGGCAGTGCCGAATCGACGTCGGCGTCGACGTCGCTGCCCGCCAGCCACTCGTCACGCAGCTCAGGCCGGCAGTGTAGATAGACCGCTGTGATGACGCGCATGTTGCTCTGCCTCCACTTGCGACCGCAGTATGGCACCTGGTTTTTGAACAGCTTCAAGGTGTACAGCCGTAGCTCCGGCTGGGGAATCTTGAGAGACTTGCGGAGGATGTTGGCCGACTTATACTGCACCAAAAGGAGATTCCTGTGGGCTTTGTGTTTGCATATCTTCTGCATGATCCGGAGGTAGTTGATCAGAGAGAAAAAGTTTCTCCTTGAGAAGTCGGTGATCGGCTCGGCCGGGAGGTCGTTGACGGGATAGCCGAGCTCGTCGACTTCAGGCCGCGCCGCAGCCTGTCCCTCGGCCCTGGCGTTGTCGTCGCCATCGCCTGTGGCGGCCGTTGTCGCTCGAGGTGGTGACCGCCTTCTCTTGATAGGGGGTGGCGCCGCTTCGTCTTCGCTCTCTTCCTCGGGCTCTGCCGGGACGGGCGGCTGGTCCTTGAACTTCGACCGCAGATTGCAGAAGTGGAAAAAACTAGATGGTCAGCTTGGATTCCGTGGACAACGCGATAGCACACCCACCTGTTCTCGAGCCTGTCTGTCTTACTGTCAACGACTTGCTGGACGTCCTGATGCGCAAACAGTTTGAGCACTAGTGGGAGGTAGTTGGAGTCAAGCAGAAGCTGTGTCATGTATTCGAACTTGAGAACATCTGATGGGTTTTCCGTCAGTATGTGCCTCGCGATATCAGAGAGGGCTCCTTACGAGAGACTCTAAGCCACTTCAACAGGAGGAGCAAGATGGCCGTCACCGCTTTGGTGATAATTTCTCGGGACCTTGCGGCATCTACCTCTTCGGGCGACATCTCGGGAAGCTCGGCGGGACCTGGCTGCGCTGACGAGGGTTCCTGGGGTTGCTGTTGCCTGTTAGGCCCCGGGCCACCATTCATCCCGTTAGCCCCTCTACCGGCCATACTCGGGTGTTGCTGCGATGCAGCGGGCTGCGCTAAGACAGCAGTGACGTTCACAAGGATCGGTCTTAGGAGTACGATAACGAGCGACTGCATATGAGGAAGAGACTCCTTCTGTAAACGAGTCAGTCGTGTTCTGTTGAGAGTTGCAAGGTACTCACATAAAAGCTCTCGACAGCAAGCAGTCGACGCTTGACCTCGCCGCTCACTTTGTCTGCAGCAGGACCGCAGTCGATTTCTGGTCCTCGAGCTGAAACTTGTGCCTCCCTACGCTCTTCGGCCCGGGCCTCGGCCTTGAGCGCAGCAATTTCTTGCTTCTCTTCCAGACTCAATCCTTCAAGGTCGAGGCTGTCAACATCGTCATCGCTGTCTTCTGCTTCCCATCCCCTCTCGAATTTGAGGAAGCCTTCGCGTTCTTCCCAAAGCTGGCGTGTAGCGCGCGTCATGCGAACTCTCTTTGAGAACAGTTCTCCCGCCTCCAGAATCGACGCGGGAATGTCACTGCCCTCCCATCTGCGACCGACAAGCTGCTCCTGTAGCCCAGCTCCGCCTTTACCACCGGCACTATTGCTGGTGGCATCCAAAGGAGGGTACATGAATGGGAAGTTCTGGTTCGTCTGATAGTTCTGTTTCTTCCCGCCCTTGCCCCCAACACCAGGAGACGGAGGTGGCGAAGGAGCAGGTGTCGCGATGTGGACTGGCTGGTGTAGGATAGAAGCGCCACTGCTTTGCGAGTTGGGTGGTCCCGGGACGATTCCTATCGCCGCACTAGTTCTGGTAGGGTGATTAGGTAACGGCGGCAGGAGAGTTGTGTTCTCCGGCTCGAGGGGAATGAGTGTCCTCGGCGGCACGTAGGCGGGGTATTTGGAAGTGAGTTCTTGTCGGAATACATGGTAATCCAAAGGCGACGCAGTGATGACGTCCTTGGATTTCGCGTTGGGCGATTCGCTGGTGGCCTTTTTGGCCTCGTCTATCTCTTGTGTGCCACCAAAGACCAGGAGAACGGTCTTCCAGAAAAGCAAAAAGATCTGGGAGGATTAGCTAGCGCCACTCACGGCGTGGTTGTCCGTACCTGGCTGGATGGCATCAAGGTGCCATCGTCCCAACGCAGCTTAGCTGCTGCCATGGACATAAAGTCAACAAGACCGGGTTTCAAAGAAACTAAAAAGATGTTAGCCGTGGCATTGTACGTGATGTAGGCTCATTCTTACGAAGTTCTGATCTGGTGGTCTCGAGTTCCTTGGGGAAGCTCAAAGCCTCCTGAATGATGACATACATGATGGTCATTAGGTTAATCAGTTCATCCTGGGCCTCTTGGGTACCACCTGGTTGCGCAAGTCGAGGGTCATCCAACCTGGTCGAGTTAGCTGGAAAAGCGGTATTGCAACCGAGCATACTCACCAAAACACATTGAAGCAGTTTTGCAAAGCTTCCCAGACGGTGCCAATGCCACCCAGGGACGTGAGAAAGGCAATGCTTGCTCGTATGGCCACCAGCTGTGTTGCACTCGCAGCCGACCTCCTGTCGCCAATGGTCGCGGGGGTGGAAGTATCGCCCCAACGGCCCAGCACCAAGTATAAGATCTTGCCAAGCGACGCTGAACGTTGTGTGAGGTCGTCGACCTGGAGGCTATCCAGGGCGTCTTGCGTGAACTTGGCTCTTATCTCGTGCTCCGTCTCTTCCCAAGTCGTATGCATATCGTACTCGTGCTGCCATTGCCACTCGAACGCTCTTTGAGCGGCATTCAGCCGCACCCACTGCCAAAATTGGTACACGAACCATTCATCAATCTCCTCGTCGTGCGAGCCCATGTCGCTATAGACGAAGTCGTATGCAACGGGTTCGCCACGGCTGAACTCGGCGACTATTCGTCTCAACTGCATCAACGACAGCGAGTCGGTTGGCTGCGGTTGATCGGAAGGCGCCGGAGGCATCGGAGCGGGGGGGACTGGAGCCGGTGCGGGAACGGCAGATGGCGCGGAGGAGTTTCTTTGCAAAGATGGTCGTGCCGGAGGCGGAGGGGGCGGTGCGTTGCTCGCATCGGGGCTGACATCTGCGACGACGGCATCGGCGATATCACCGGTAGGTGGGGGCTCCTTTGCAGCGAGGACGTCATCGTCGACTGATTTCGAGGACCACAGAGAGTTCATCCCGGAAGGAAGCGCTGGTGATTCGGATGGTCTATCATGCTCTGGAAGACTGTCGGGGGGGGGGGCAGGCAGCAATCGAAGTTGGTTGTTTCGCGGTGGTTATTCAAACAAGATGAGAATGCGCGTCGGGGGCAAACAAAATCGCGTTGCAGAAGCCGAACTCATATTTGAGCGAGCAGACAGTGGTAAGTAACGCGGTGAAGATGCGGCCTCAAGCGGGATGCAGTTTGCGCTGCAGGTTTTGATTGGCCGGGGCGCCGGCAGCTTCTGGATGGTTTGGCGGGGTGGCTGTGGCTGGATTTGCGACCTTAGCTGCAGCCATTTGGTAGTGCTTTCTGTGGCTGGTGATCTCTTCTTGTCTAGCCCTTGTTTCTCTTTGTCTTATCGTCGACAGCTTTATCTTTAGGTAAGGTACCTTACCTAGATACCTAGGTAGGTCGATACGAATAGGGTTTTTGGTCCAGTACTTAGGTACTTACCCACCTCAGATTAGGTACGAGTACGGATACCTACCTTAGGTACCTACCGACTAGTGTGGTAGGGCGGGGGCTTTTGTGGGCTGCTCTCAAGAAAGTCACTTGAGCCGCCTAAAGCCGTGGTAGACAGGTAGAATGGTGTATGGTGTTCTGGTCGTCGCAGAATATGGAAAACAGACGAGAAGCATTATCCGACGCCATGTGGTCGGTACTTTTCGAGCCTTTTTCCTCAAGATGGCTATGCGGACAATCCGCAAGACTAACTCAATTTGGCCAAGTTCCTTTGACTGGCACAGTGACGATTAGCCGCACATTTTCACCTCTGTATTCTCATAGCG
>PJEX01000096.1:77042-98978 GCA_005350895.1 Colletotrichum tanaceti
CCCCCCCCCCCCCCCCCCCGTTAGGTAGGTAGGTAATATGGCCCCGCCGACTGTAGAAGCTTTCATGAGCATAAGGAGCTCACCTCCCCTTCACCGAGTCACGTTATTTCGCGAACCGAAACATTCCCTCTTTCTCGCCTAGACTGGCGTCACGACAGTAGCCTGGATCCTGGCATCTCGCTCGCACTTCTTTGGGGTAACGTACCTCGGGACGCAAACGTGATTATTCGTCAGCCCTGTTGCCTCACAACCGCAGAGGACGGAAACTCTCACGACGCAAGGTGTTCGCCCGTTGGCAATCTTTTCCATCTCATTGGCAACGTAATCCCTAAGCTTGGCATACAACGCTTTTACAGCCATCTAACCTCTTCGAACACTCTGCGCACGCCTGCACTGACACCGTTCGCGAGATCACCAGGCGCAGTCGGGTTACCCCGCCCTCCTCGCGGCTTCTAGAACGTTTTACGCCTCCCCCCCCCTCCCGCTTTGAAAATGGGCGTCGGGGCCGCGATTGACGATAAGGAGAAGCGCGTCGGCTTGGAGAAGGACGAGGATGCTCATTCGAGTGGCAGCGACGATGATTACCAGAAGGCCGTCGAGGTATGTGGCCTTGTGACTCCTCTGAGAGCCGACAATAACACTCTTTAGGTCACGTTTGACCCCGGCAATCCTTACCGCCGCAAAAGCTCACTGGTGACGTCTGACGCATCTCGGCCTCTGCCGCGCCACCCGAGCAGGAGAACCGAGTGCATCGTTCACCAGTTCCTCGAGAGCCAGAGAAAGGCCCGAGACGCCGTTGCCTCCGCCAGCAACCACGGCTCCAGATCCAATTCGACCTCAAGCGCTTCCAAGGCAAACGATCACCTCCACCACGGTCATCCCACCTACGAGAGCCCTATCCGGCAAGCGGGCGCCAAGGGCGCATGCAGGGAAACGGGCATGTTCAAAACGCTTGAGCCTAAAGGGCGCGTGGCCAAACAGAGAGCCTCGATTCTGGCAGCAGACAGCCCGGAAGACAGCGACATTGGTCAGGCTGACGAAAAGTCTTGGCGATCTGAAATCATCAAGTCTGCATCACAAGTCGATCTCGCACAGTCCGACGACGAAGACGAGCTGCACAGCCGGCTACTTACCAAGAAACAGCTGAGCGAGATGGCCTGGGGGGTTCGCGAGCTCAGCCGTCGCCTCAGCAGCATGCGCATCAGGTTCCGCGTCAAGACTATCTTCCTCCTAACCAAGATACACGACGCAGACTTGATTAGTCGAACACGGGAGCTGACCAAGTGGCTTCTGTCGCATGAGCGAGACGTCGACTACACCGTATATGTGGAGGAGAAATTTAAGAACAACAAAAAGTTCAACGCATTGGGCATGGTCGAAGAGCTCAGTAAGGAGGCCCTCGATGCCGGCCAACCGCAAACCAAGGCCAGCGATGATGCCATCTCTAAACGGCTCCGGTACTGGGATGAAGACATGTGCCGCAACCGACCGCACATGTTCGACTTTGTAATCACATTGGGCGGCGACGGCACTGTGCTTTATGCCAGCTGGTTGTTCCAGCGTATCGTCCCACCAGTGCTGAGCTTCTCCCTCGGTAGTCTTGGCTTCCTAACCAAATTCGACTTTGAGGAACACCGCACCACACTCGAGAGCGCATTCAACAAGGGCGTCACAGTGAGCCTACGACTGCGCTTCGAAGGAACCATCATGAGAAGCCAGCAGAGAGAACGATTGGCGGACGCCGAAGAGAGCAGCTCTAGCCAGGACGATGATGGACACAAGCCCGACCTTGTCGAAGAACTTGTAGGCGAGGAGAGGGAGGACGAGCACACGCACAAACCAGACGGGACCTTTGAGATATTGAACGAAATCGTCGTGGACCGCGGCCCCAATCCGAGTGAGTCATTGGCCAATCTCTCATGTTGCCTTGAATCCGGACAGCTGACCTACTTACCCAAACAGCAATGTCATATACGGAAATATTTGGTGACGATGAGCACTTCACTTCCATCTTGGCAGATGGCATTTGCGTGTCGACCCCAACCGGCTCTACCGCCTACAATCTGGCGGCCGGAGGCTCCCTCTGCCACCCCGAGAACCCAGTTATGCTCGTCACCGCCATCTGTGCTCATACGCTTTCCTTTCGCCCAATCATTCTACCAGACACCATCGTCCTCCGTGTAGGTGTGCCTTACGATGCAAGGACGAATTCCTGGGCCAGCTTCGACGGCCGCGAGCGCATGGAGCTGTTCCCCGGAGATTATGTCACCATTAGCGCCAGCCGGTATCCCTTTGCAAGCGTCCAGGCTCAGGGTCGGCGCAGCGAGGACTGGGTGAACAGCATTAGCGGAAAACTGGGTTGGAACACGCGGCAGAAACAAAAGGGATATAAGGAATGGGACAATTAGTCCGTTTGTCAAGAGACGCGTCGATGAGGGCTTGAGGGAGGGGGCCGGGTCAGAAAAGACACCGCACCCACACACACGCACGCACTTACACACAAACGCACTCCAGCTAAGAGCAGAGGCTCAATCTTCCTGTCAGGGGAGATAGGCAAAGATGGGAACTGTGCTAGCAGATACGCTGAGCGACTATTTCAAAGCGACCAGTATGGCCGCACGCGCGCGCGAGAGAGAGAGAGAGAGAGGCCTTGTTTGACATCGGGAACCCGTACAAGCCTGATGCAAGCTACCAACGCCAAGACGGACAGGCAGGCTAAAACACCAGGCAGTCGCCAACCTCATCCTGGAATCGCGGCATCCAGGGGTAAGCCACCCACAGCGCATCTGTTGCCCTCTCGGTCGCAGCCGTCCTTGCCCGCGGCCGAAGGATGCCGGCCCATGCTCCCCCCCCCCTTCCCCCCCTAACCGTCGTGCGGAACCGGGATGGTCCCTGATACCCCTCACTCCCTGTAAGGGAAACAATCTGTTTCTCACGTTGGCCCTTCCCGTTGCCGCCTCCCGACCGGGATCCCGCTGCCAGCTGCCAAGACCTGCGGCTCTGGGAAACTTGTGACGATGCTGCGACGTCCAACTATCCGATGTTTTTGGCACGCTGTAGGAACGGGAACGTCTCAAAATGCACAACGACTCGGAACCGATCGTCATTCCCCTCTCCCTTCCATCAATACGACGGGGCAGATGTACTATTACCCTTCCAGCTGCAGTGTTGTATTATGCCGTCAGGCTTTTATCATTCAAGACCGGTCGTGCGGATGAGTGGACTCGGTCGAATTATTGCCTGAGACAAGCAAGAACAAGAGGGTTTGTGTGTCGGATCTGTTATGTGTACTAGAACAACAAAAGAAATGACCAAACAAGCATAACGTAAGGTAGTCATGGTGTCGCTAGGTACGGTAGAGATGGGCGGTATAGGCAATGTTTTTTGTCTAGAGGCAGAAGGGAAGGCAGATACACACTCTCAAGGCTTGATACGCCGCCGGCTGGAAATGAAAAGGAAAAACATAGACCGAGTTGGATGCCATACTCTCCCTCGATGGCTTGAAGTACACGTCGCATGCTAGAGGGTTGTATAAAAAAAACCGAATAATACCCACCAGCCCAACCCATCCCCTTCCGTTGATATCATGGCATAAATAAGAGATGACAAGGCCGGGTCACACCCGGACGTTTACGTCCCTGCGCAGTTTTTTGTTTTGTCTTTGTCTTTGTCTTTGTTTTGTTTTGTTTTCGTTTTCGTTTTATCTTTCGGTTTCATGTGATGATGGATGGTATGATGAACTCGACACTTAGCGAGAAAGAGAAGAAGAAGGAAAAAAAAAAGAGCGTGACGGGGGATCTCGACGCGAGTAATTAGGGCCGATATCGGGAATCGTAAATAGATAGGATGCACGAGCGAGAAGAAGCAGACTCCATGCCCAACTTTTCCCCTCCCGATCTTGTTCTTCAAATGTCAGGATAAGTATTTCAGAGTCCAATTACAACTGCTCATCTTCGACGTCGTCGCCCTGGGTCTCGACAAAAGTCATGGTGACGCCCTCGCCGCTCACGTTCAAGTTGACGGTGTCGATGGCGCTGGGGCTGACGCCCCGCGTAGCCAGCTCCTCCTGCGCGCGCTTGACAACGTTATTGGAGGTGGCGGGGACGACCTGGGCTACTGGGGCGGAGAGATCACGGGCGACGAGCTTCTCGGGTGTCATCGCAACGCCTATTTGCACCGTCAGCTCCGGCCGTGCCTAGTGGGGGGTTTCGTGATGCGGTCGTTACTTACCCTCGGGAACGCCGGAGCGGACGTACATGGTGGTGACCTTGGCACGGCGGCGGGGGGGCTGCTGGGCCTCGTCGGAGCGGGCTTTGACCTTTTGTTGAGCGACGATGGAACCCGGGGGGCGTTGGCCCTCCCGAGCGGGCTGACCCTGAGCTGGGGGACTGGCCTTGGCGCCACCTCCAGTGCCAGTGCCGGGGCGAGCGGCGGCTTCCGGGTTGTTGTCGATGATCATACCGACGCCAGAGCCCTCCTTGCCGGTGCCGAGCTGGATCTTGGGTCCCTTGGTAAGAGCTGCCTCAGCATACTTCAAAGCACGGTCGAAACCGGACAGGTCTCTCTTGTCGCCGGCGGCGCGGGTCTTGGTGAGATGGACGCGCGGGGCGATCATCTTGCCCATGCCCTGGAGGGCTGCAATAGCCTGAGCCTAGGTTGCGAGGAACGTTGTGTTAGCTAATATTGGTCCGATGAAGTGCAGGTGTCCGTGTGTTTCCCGCACGCACGCGAACACATACGCATACAGAGACACACAGACACGAGACGACGAGATATCTTCATGGAGCAACTAACCTCATTGACCTGGTCATTCGACGAAGTAGCGGAAACGGGAATGGCGCCGCCCTGGGCCTGAGCAGCAGGCTGCTGCTGAGGCTGTTGAGGCTGTTGCGGTACAGCCGGAGCAGCGGGGGCGGCGGCCGGGGCGTTCGCAGCACCTTGAGCAGCATTAACTGCCGCGCCCTGCAATACGTTCATCAATTGAGAGACGTCGGTTTTACCGCCGAATGAAATTTCACCATCACCCACCACCAAGGCTGGAGAATAGGCACCAAGGTTGATGTTCAAGGGGAGGGCGTTGAGCTGAGCAGCCAGACCGGCAACGGCAAAGATGTAGCGGTTAACCATATTGTCGATCGGTTCGGATAGTCCTCGGAGCGTTAATACTAGATAATAGGCGTAGAATTGTATAATAAGGACACGACCAGCGGAGGCAGCGAAAAGGCTTGAGTATGTTTCTGTTGAAAGAAGAAAAAAGAAGAGAACCGAGAATAGACAAGATACCAGTCGAGCACAGCTAAAGGAGAGGTAAAAGAGAGGAGGCGGGAGAAAACACACGAGAAGGCAGCTTCTCATATATCTTCCCTGCGAGCCCAACATGGATGAAGTGAGATTGTAGACCAGCACATGCTTGAGACGCAAGTGCCAAGATGCCAAGAGATAGTATCCCGCTGGAAGCCTCGCGTTGGCCGCGGGCCCTCAGACATTAGCAGATAGGGTCTACGCGTACCGGCCGGGGCAGGCTCTCGATCGACTCGACACGGAGGCGCAGGGGTTGTGGGTTGTGGGTTGTCGTGTGGTGGACGAGATGAGATTGCCCAGCTGGCAAGCTCCGAATAGTGCCAAGGGATGGAGGACTGGCGCGCCCTTGCTACCCGCCAGTGGGACGGGTGAAGCTTAGAGTGCGGTCCAAGCAGCAACCGACACAGTCGAGGCATGAAACGCAGGTGACACCAGAGGTAGGCGGCGAGCCAAATTGGGCATGCCAGGTTGGTATCTCCATCTAGAGGCGTACGGCGGGAGAGGGTGGGATACGAGGTCGATTCGAGATCCTGGTTGAGGGAGAGACCTGACTAGATGGTCTTGGCATCGTCTCCATACCTCGATGCGATGGCCGAGAGATGTCGAGTATGACGCCAAGTTTAGCCCAGAGATCCGCGCTCTGTTGCCGTTGTGACGGGGGTAGTCCCGTTTGTTTGCACAGCGCAACAAGATGCGACTTGACTCTGGCAGTCTGTATCCTCTTAAAGTTGTAAATTGGTATGTAATAGTGTATCCGTACAGACGGGGACGCAGCATTCAAAGTGTGGGTCAGTCGCTCTTGAGACCGCGCCAAGAACTTAGAAGTCTTGCGTTGGTAGCCGGGACCTGCACGGCAATGATTTCGACGTTCCTTCTTCTCTGATTCACCGGCGTGTGGATGGGATGAAAGAAACGGGCGTGTCGACCAGAGTCTACGGTTGAAAATAAATTTGGAAGAGAGGAAAATGAGAGGCTCAAAACTCCAAAGGAGCTTGGCGCTTGGCGGGTCGCCGTGCGGCCAGTATCGTCTTCTGTTTGGTGGGCTGACGTTGCAACCCCCCTCTTGAGTGCTTGCTCATAGCTCGATAGATCAATACTACGTAGTAGGGCAGAGCGAGGATGTGCGATGGCCAAGACGCCCAAGAGATCTCCCCGGTGTTGGCACACTGTCAAATGCCGCAGCGATTCGAGTTCCCAAGCCTGCCAAGGGCAATCAATCATCCAGTGCCCGGGCTAGGACAGAGGGGCATGTCAAACAACGCCGGGGTCGAGCTAGAGGTTTTTTCCTTATTCTTTCTTCTCTTCTTTTTCTTCTCGCTGTTGAGTCGTGCTGGCTGCCCACACACGCACGTGCCGGAAGCCAGGATGGCGGCCCTTTCGAATGTTTCCTCAAACCGGAGTCGTAGATGCGACTGTAGTTGCAGGCGGAAGTCTAGCTCCCCTCCCATGTCAGGTACATTTTAGAGGTGCAGCCATACTCAACTCAACAGCAGTCGTCCCTCTAGCGACCAAGGCACGTACACATGTACCTACCCGGGTACCTACGTCACGATATAGGTACGTGCCTGTACATGTCTGCAAGGGTCAAACCTTGCACGCTATCTGCAGGTCCAGGTACATCGTAGAAGAAGTAGAAAACTTACCATATACCAAAGTAGAAAGAAGTTCCGTGGTCAGTGTTAGGGCAAATGCATGACAGTCGAGCCTCGACGGAATTTTCCATGGCGCAGAAATGCAGAGATGGCGGATGAGTTTGACCAAGTACGGCGACTGCCGAGTGTGACCGAGGTCGTCGATATCCGAAATCGGGTTCTAGAGTGCTGCAGCCGACTGTACCTATGTCTTGTTGGTGCGACACTCCCGCTCGTGTTTGAGACCTTGGAGCTGCGTGATAGTCGCCATCTTGCGGAGAGTATGTCTGGTCTCCAGTGGTCTGGTTTGGTCTGGTCTGGTGTCTGTCTCCTCTCTCTCTTACGTAGGTACCTACCTACCTACCCACCTAGGTACCTAGGCACCTAGGTAGGTAGGTAGTATAGGTACCTAGGTAGCCAATTTTAGCACAGCAAGTCGTTGAATCGACATCAGACCGGCCCCCTTGCATTCTTTAGCGTCGAACGGCGCGAGAGTCTTGTTTACTTTTTTCTCTTTTCCTCCCCCCCCGAATTGCGCACCAACGAGAACCATCGCCGAGTGTGGCGGCCATCTTCTCTTTGGTCCGATGCAAATCGGATTCAAACTTGGCATCGTCTTAGTGCCCTGTCTGTGGTGTGCGACTGTCACTGTCACGTCCTCCCGCCATGTGGTTCAACGGCGGATGGAACTCCCGACTCCAACGTCTTGGAAGTTGAGCCAAGTCTCTCCGCACCACCGCGCTACCGCGTCCCCTGCGGGCCCATTACTTCCGGTTGCAATGTAGTTTCCGGGGAAGCTGTCCCTATCCCTCATTGGATTGGATCCGTGGGCCGGGGCTCGAAATAAGATCTTTACCAAGTCCATCCATCGACGCTGTTGGCTACGTCGTGGTGTTGTCATCTTGTCGGCTGTCCATGTTGATTTCCTCGACTATATAGGCATCTTAACTCTAGTGGTACTTGGGGGCCAAGAACATAGCACATTCTAATGATATCGTCAGATTGTTCTCTCATTTCGGGATTCGGGGCCTACTCAACATAAGCTTGCTTGGCTGTTCCATACTGACTTTCACGCCTTCACGGTCGAAGGCCCCCCGAACGACCCTATGCCTGTGCAGTCTCTTGAATGCAAAGCTAGCTGTCGATGACTGTTGCCCCTTTGCAAGTACCGACAGATAACTGCACTCTAGTGAGTACAGTGTGCTCTTATTCGGCCCGAGAAAAGCCCTGGAACCGGGCCTAATGATACAGCGGCGGGCATCGCGTAGGGGTTGCACTCCCACTCCTTGGCCGATACTCGTCGCCTCCCCTAATTTTACAGTGCCGTTTTCTGCCCCAAAAAACGCCCACCCTTTCAGTTGAACACATGTTGTTGTTGTTGTTGTTGTTGTTGTTGTTGTTGTTGTTGTTGTTGTTGTCTCAAGCTTCTGCCATCCAAGCCCCTTGATTTTGATCTCCGCTGATATCAGCCTGGCCAAGCCGGCAAGACGGCACTTCAATGCCACCGTGGCGGTTGAGACCGTAACTGCACCAGCGAGCAGCACGCAGCACGGCGATCGGTTGTCAATGACCAGCAGCGACTCCCAGGCCTATTAGCACATCCATCGTACGCACACTCCACTCGTCGCATCCTCTCTCCCGTTCCGAAAATAGTTCTCGATGCAAGATGACCTGAGACGTTCACAAACGTCGCCTGTTGACTGGTTGATCTCTTGGACGAACCGGTCCCAGTGGACTCTCCTCTCCCATTCATGCGTTGCGTACGGAGAATATGGGTCAGCTTTCGGAACCGATTATAGCCATTGAGGCGACTTCTAAAAAAAGGCCTCGCCCGTCCCAAATGCAGGTCCCAAGGAACAGCAGAACCAGGATATGCCTGCCATGAATACCTCCGCCGTTTCTCCAGTACTGCCCATTCCCGCTTCTTCTTGTTTGCAGGCTGGGCTAAAAGGGTGGTCATGTCAAGCGTGTGGACCCCGTCGCAAAACGTACCCAAAACAGCGAAACATCTGCGGGATGCTTGTCTGCTGCTGATCGTACACTCCGTTGCGTTAGCAGCGTTTGTAAAACAACTTTTTATCTATACGTAAATGTGAAATATAACGTACTGTAACGTACTACCCTCTACCCTAGGGGTATAGGGGGCCTAACCTATAAAAATACCTTAATTTATATATACTTAAGTGTCTAAATAGCTTTAATTAATATTAATAATAGTAGGATGCTATAGAAAAAGCCTAATAAACCTATAGCAGCTAGTAATATAGAGGTACTATCTCTAGTACTGCTAGCTAATAGTACCTAGGCCTAAAAGGCTGCTTATATAGCTACTACCTATATAGCCTTAATTACTGTAACACTAATCTAAAATTTATCTACTAGTAACCTACTAAATAGTAGTTAGATAAGGATAATTATTTAGTAGCTACTACTAGCAGCAGCTACCCTATAATTAATACTATTAAAGCTAAAGAGCTTAATTATAAAGGTTATAAAGAAGAAGAAGGCTATAAGGTAGTAAAAGCCTTAAAGCTATAAAGATAATATTATTAATAAAGAGGTTAATAAAAATAATATAAATAATAAGAATAATAGTAAAAGTAATAAAATTAGTATAGTTAATAAAAGTACTAAAGATACTAATAATACTAATAATACTAATAAAAATACTATAGCTTAGGATAAAGCTAGTAAGAATTATATACTTAGCTACTAAGAGCCTTAATTTAAGCTTATTAAAGACCTTATTAACTATAAAGATACTATTAACTATAAAATAGGTATATAGTTTAATACTCTTAATAATCCTTTTAATAATCCTTTTAGAACCCTATTATAGGGCCTATAGTAGTATAATTTAATACCCTTATAATAATAATAAAATATAACTATACCTTTAACCCTTAAAGACTATAAATTAAATTACTACTTCTTAATTAAGCCTAAGTTTCTTAGCGTAGCGTTAGTATTAGTTATTTAGCCCTTTTAAATTATATAGCGTTTAAAGTTATTATTAGCTAGTAATATTATATATTTAATATAGGAAAAGTAGCTTTTAAAAGAGATAAAGGACTATATTTAAAGTTAACTTTAAGGGTAATACTACTTAATAAAGAGATAGATATTAATTAAATTTAGTAAAAAGAAAGTAACTATAAGGATATTAGTTATATACTTTTATAATAACTTTAGCGCTATAGATAATAAGTAGCTAGTCCTACTATAGGCTTTAATTACTAAGTAGCTTAAGCTAATTAGTTAACACCTTTTAGAGGTATTCTTTACTATTAAAGTTACCTATACTACTAAGTTAATTATATTAGCTATAGGTACTCTAGTATAGATAAGAGTAGTAGTAGTAATTAAGCTAGTAAGGGTAGCTAAAATACTATTATAAAAGCTATATAGGCTAATAAGTTAGCTATAAGGCTAGGAGTTATACTTTAAGCTAAAGAAGGCTATATCTCTATTAAATAATATAATTAATAAAGTAGCTAAGTAAGCTAAGTAGAAAGAGAGGTTATTTTAGTAGCTAATAAAGTATTATTAGTATACTAATTAGATAAGTTATTATAATAGCAGTAGGAAAAGTCCTAACACTAACTAATACTTTATTATTAATAAGGAGTACTACTAGCTTATACTATATAACTTTAAGCTATAGTAGGCAGTAATATTAAAGTAGTAGCTAGGTATTAGTATTAATAATCCTCTACTAGGTGTAGTTATAGCCTTTACCTAATAGTACTTTATAAAGGGTATAGTAAAAGGCTAATTAAAGGGTATAGTAAAGTAAGGTAAAGATAATAAGACTACTGTAAGTAGGCTAGCTAGGCTAACTACTACTTTTCTAGTAGTAAGTAATAATACTACTAGAAATATAGTAGTTAACTTATCCTTTAGTAGTAATAGAGAGTTAAGATAGCCTTAATATCTCTAATCCCTTTCTCCTTAGTAGTATCTAATTAATCTAGCGCTACTTAGGCTGCTACTACTACTACTACTACTGCTATAGATACCTTTAAATTTAAGATTAAAAGAGATAGCTAATCTAATACTATTATTATTACTACTATAATATAAAGAGAAATTACTATTAAGTAGGTAGGTTAAGGTAAATAATTTTATTAAGTAGTTTATTAATTAAGAAGGTAACTAATAGGTAAGTAAAAGCAGTACTATAGATACCCTTAAGTAGCTTAGATTAGTTAAGTTAAGCCTTATAGTTATATAGTTATTACTAATAACTTACTTCTCTAATCTTAGTATACTAGTTAGCTTAATTAAAATAATAAGGCAGTTAATTAAGGATTTTATTAATATATAAAGCCTTTATAAGTAGTTATAGAGACTATTAATCTTAAGTAACATACTTTTATAACTAAGTAAAATTTCACATAGCCTAAGCTATAGAGAGGATAAAGTTAGTAAAGGAGTTTAAATTAATAGAGGAGCCTAAGTTAATAAGGCAGTTAAATAGGCCTAAGTTAATAAGGCAGCTAAAGGGGCCTAAGTTAATAAAGGGACTTTTTATAGTTAGCTACTTAAAAACATAAGATTTAGTAAGTATATATACTTTTAATTAATAACTTACTAATTAACTAGCCTTTATAGGCTTATTATTTATATCCTTACCTCTAAGGCTAACTCTAATCTTATTACTATATCTCTAACTAAGTTAAAATTAATTAAGCCTAGCTCTCTAACTAAGTTAATACCTTCTAAATACCCTACATAATTAATACCTTAATTAGAATAATAATACTAATAATAATAATAAGGATAATAACCTACTAAGCGTAAGGGTAGCTAATCTAATCTACATTAAAGATAACACCTTATTAATGCAGTTAGATTAGTCTAACTATATAGAAGATTTAGGTAGTAACTTATAAAGAGATAGGAAATAATAAGGGGATTAGAGAGGTTAGTAGGTAGTATAAGTGTTACTATAGATACTTTACTTTATTAGAGGGCTTATAAGGCTATTTTTAATATATTATTTTTAATATATTATTTTTATTAATTATCTTAGCCTATTTTAACTAAGGTAAAAGCTCTATCTTAGAGGTAGTCTTAATACTACCCTAGCTAAAATATATATCTATATCCTATAAAACAATAAGGTTATTAAATATCCTCTCTATCCCCTTAAAGTTAATAAAAGAGTACTAGAAGTATCCCTTTGTCTATTTTATCCCTTACCTAACCTCTACTATATAGTCTACTACTAGGTCCTTAAAGTCTTACTTATTAGCCTTATCTTAATTCTATATAGGATACTACTATTAAAATAGCCTCTTTAGATTACTAAAAAACTCTTTAATTAAGTTAAAGTCTAGTAAGTATAGAGGAAGAAACTTAAGAATAAGGCTAGCAGTATTATAGGCTTTTTTAATATCCTTTTACTTATAGAAGCTTATATTATCTATAATAATAACTAACTTTAGTATAAGAAAAGTAGTATACTTTAGTAGTAGTCCTTATATTAACTATATAAAGAAGCTATTACTATTTATTATCCTTAGGTATATTATAATATTAATAATACTATTAAGGGTAAGGGCTAGTAAGATTTAATACTATTAACTACACTTAAGGATAGTCTTTTAATAGGCCTTAAGATCTTTTAGCGCCTATCCTATCCTTTATAACTTAGTATACTTATTAATACTAAACTTATTAATAAATATAAGCTACTATAGGTTATATTTTTAGATATAATATAACTAAGTATACTAAAGATCTTTATCTTATTAAGTAGTAATTAGATAGATCTTTTTTAATAACTAGCTAGCAGCCTTAAGTTACCTACTAAGATTTAACTTATAGAGAGTTATACTAAATTGTTTAAGTAGGAAATTGTTTATCTTATTAAAGGTAAGGTTATTATAATACACTAGAAGCTCTAATAGCTTATAAAGCTACTAAATCTCTAGCTTTATCTAACTATACCTTATAATAGGGTATCTTTTTACCTACCTAATTATAAGGTATTAATATTACTACTATCTTATAGTCTAGATAGTATACTTTATCTAAGTAGCTATTTCCTTATTTATCTTCTCTATTAATATTAAGATCTATACTATCTTCCTCTAATTATCCTTATCTAGTATTAGCACTATTATTATCTATATTTAATTAATTAATCTAGTATTTAGTTTAGTATTTAGTCTAATTAGTAGTAGAGGGAGATAATAAGGATAAAGGTATTATAGGTATTATAGGTATTATAAATATCTTAAGCCCTATTAAATTAAGACAATAATCTTAAGCAGCTTTTTAGTACTTACCTATAAGTATAATAAATTTAGTCTTACTAGTTAAGATAGTAATTTTAAGCAGCTTTCTAGTGCTAGTAGGTAGCTTATATAGGGTCTAAATAGCTTTACTTTAGGCAGCTAGTAATAGTAACAGTAATAGTAACAGTAACGTTAGTTACAGTATTTTAATATTAATAGGTCTATAATTTATAATTTCCCTAGCAAAAAAGTAGTTAGATTAGATAGGTAAGTATTTCATATTTACATATAGATAAAAAGTTGATTTACAAACGCTACTAACGTGTTGAATTTAATAGGGATTAAGGTTATGCGTTAATTGTCTGTATATTAAGTGTGTTATGTGTGTAACTATTACAATGTGGCTAGGCTGCTTAGTAAGCCTTTTAGAACCCCTTTTTTAGGTACCTAAGGCTACTAGGAAAGCCTATTACCTAGGTCTAAGCCTATAATAATTACTCCTATATTTACCTAAGCAGTTAGGCTGCACTAGACTAAATATAACTAACCTCTAGGTACCTCTAAGGTACCCTTTAGGTGTAGCGCCCTCTATACGTATACCTTAAATTTAATATACCCCTTTAGGGAAGGGCTTCTTATTAGCCCTTATAATCTATTACTGTAATAGGTAGAGTACCTATATACTGTAAATATCCTTTCCTACCCTTAAAGCATATATAAGGCGCTTAGGTATATAGGAGATTATAAGTCTCCTCTATAGCCTATATATTATCCTTCACTATTAGCGCCTCTAGGTATGCTTTATCTTTAGTAAGCTCCTTCTTATAATTATACTTAAGAACCTCCTTCTTATTAGTTATATTAAGCTACTAAATAAAGGTCTTATACTTTAGGCTATTAAGAGCTTTTATAAGACTATCTACTATAAGCTTAGCTAATAGAGTATAGGTAATATCTATATACCTTTTAGTAACTTCCTAATATAGCTAGTAAGTATAAATATTAATATAGTATAGCTTTATTCTTAGCTTTAAGAGCTCCTTTATTACTAAGCTAACTGTCTAGGTATTATTATATTATATCCTTATTTATAGGAGCTATTAAGGTATACTTATAGTATATATTATAGTATACGCCTTTCTATAGGGTAATTAAACTTATAGTTATATAATTAATCAGCTTATAAAAATAGCCTCCTTAGCTACTTATAAAAGGGTAAGGAGCTTAGCCTTAGTAGTTAAAGTAGTAATAGTATCTTACTTATTAGTATACTAAATAACTATACCTCTAAAAAGCTTTATTATAAAGGCTTATAAGCTCTTCTAATTAACTAAGTTATCTATAAAGCTTATATTAAACACTATATTAAGTATATTATCTATACTGCTAGGCTTAGCGCTATAGTAAAGGTAGAGATACTATATTTTATAAAAGTATTATAGTATGCAGTTAGCTACTTTCTAATAGGTATTACTTAGGTTTTAATTAAATCTTATAAGCCTACTAGCTATAAAAGTAATATCTAGATATATTATTATAGTAGTATAAAGGATTATACTAACCTTTTATTAGTAAAGGGTTATATTACCTAGGTATACATTTCCTATATATAGGAGTAGCTTAGCCTTTACTATAGGTATATACTTATAGGCTTTATCTTCTAATAAGTCTATATATATAGGAAGTAGCTTTATAGCCTTCTCTATATATACAGCCTATAAGAGCTAAAGGTAGTGTATTTTCTAATTATATAAGATCTTAAGGCTTAGGAACTATTAGAGCTTCTAGCTACCTTTAAGGTAGTATTTCTCTTAGAGGGTGCTTATCTTATATATTACTATAGGCTTATAGTTATTTAGAAACGCTAATATATAGTTATTAATATAGAAGAAGAAGGTTACCTTATCCTTTTACTAGTAGTAATCTTCTCTAGTAATATATTTAAATCCCTACTTAATTAAGCCTTTCTTAAAGTACTTTTACTATAGTAGAGGTAATTAGTATAACCTATAGAGGGCTTTCTATAAGTATATAATTACACCTTTCTTATAGTAGCCTAGGGGAAGCTCTATATAGATCTCTTTATTAATATTAGTATAGATAAAAGCATTTACTATATTATATTAGAGTAAGTTTAAATTAAACTAAGTAGCTAAGGCTATTAGTATATAGAAAGATATACTTACTAGCGTTATAGTATATATATCTTATATATCTTTTACTTATTAGTTACCTTATATTATAAGCCTTACTTTTATCTTTATAAGGTACCTATACTTATTAAGCTTATAGGTATATACTTAAATATATCTAAGAATCTAATTATTACTAGTAGAGTACTTAGAAACCTCTCTCTATAACCTTAATGTCTTATAGCTATATAGGTAGCTTTATTTAGCCTCTAAGAATTTATTTCTAAAGGGGTAATTTACTAGCTAACTATATAATGTTAGAAAGGGAGGTAGTTACTTTTAGTAGGTGTCTATAGCGTTACACGCCTTATAAGCCTATTCTTAGACTACTCCCCTTTAACCTAAATTAGGCTATGTACTAGCCTTATTTAAGCTTTAGCCTAAGTATACTTTTAGATCTAATAGTTATATATACTATAGATCTATACTTACCTATAGAAATAGGTAATTAGTCTAAACTAGTAGAGTATAAATACTATCTAGTTATTCTTACTTAGCCTTAGGTTTATTATATATATAGCCTATAAGAAACGTAGCCTTAAAGGACTCTTAGAGAGGCTTTTATATAGGAATTAGAGTCTTAAGGTCTTTAAGTAGTTAAGATTACTCCTACCCCTTTATACCTAGTGTAGCTATAAGCGTAGTAAAGAAGGTTACCTTTAGTAGTAGTATTACTAGTAGTATTATTAAGGTAAATTATACTTTAGTATATAAGGGTAGGTCTTTATAGTTATAGAGACTAGTAGGTATACCTACTAAGCTTTTATACCTATAGGCTATTATTACTCTATACCTATAAAAGGCTAGGCCTACTACCCCTTAAGGTTTATAGTTATAAAGGGCTAGGCTCTCTACCCCTTTAGTATACTTAGTATACTCTTTAATCTTATCTACTTCTTTATCTATAGTATATATAAAGTTATATTTATCTTATTCTTAGTGTATAAGACACTTAATGATAGTAGCTATTTCCTATAAGGTAGATTCTTATACTTTATTAGCTAATTTTATAATATTACTATTAAAGGTAATCTTCTTATTAAACATAATGTTATATATAGTAAAGACTTTACTGTAGGTTAGACTCTATATTTAATAGAAGTTACTAGATATATAGCCTATAAGAAAGCTAATCTAAGCTTATAGGGCTAGACGCTAGCGTTAGTTTTAATAGAGCTAGGTATCTACTATAAGCGTATACACTTTATAGCTATATATATATAGGTAAGAGAGGTCTAGGTATATAAAAGGCGCCTTATTATCTCCCTAGAAGTATTTATACTATAGCTAGTATAGGGTTTTCTAGTCTTATAAGGCTTATAGTATATAGTTATAAAGGTAGGTAGATACTATATAGACTTTAGGCTAAAGGATATCTAGTAGGTATACGTTAATTACTATACTATATACCCTACGCTTAATAACTATAGTAATATACTTAGCAGCCCTATTCTAGGCTTATGTATTTAGTATACTAGCCTTAAGCTATATACTATATACTTTAAGTATAGTAACTACATTAAGATAGTATATAAGCTTATTATTAGTCTCTATATACTTAACCTAGTAGTTATATTAGACTTCTAAGAAGGTTAGGAAGTCTATAAGAGTAGTTAGTAGTACCTTAGTAGTCCTTTAGTATAGGTAAAAGTCCTATATATAACCTATACTATAGTTAGAAATAACTATATAAGATATATACTTAGTATAACTAACTTTAAGATTATAAAAGTTAACTATAAATTAGTTACCTAGTTTAGCTAGAGACATTAATTCTTATAAGGCTTACTTAGGAAGGTAGTAAGCTTTTAACTTTATATAGGCCTTACAGTTAATTAAGCGTATAGGTAGGCTTTTAGCGCCCTTAAGGCATACTCTATAAGCTATATTTATAATTCTCTTAAGTGTATTAAAGCCTAGGTAGCTAAGTCTCTAGTGCTAAGTTATAGGGTTACCTATAATAGGCTTCCTATATATAGCTATTATATATTAATATCTCCTATGTAGCAGTAGCGCCTTATCTATGCTTACAGTAGGGAGTAGTACTATTATAGCTAAGGTAGCCTCCTCTTTAAAAAGCCTATAGTTAAGGACCTACTAGTAGTAAATCTTATTAAGGTAGGCTATAAATAACTAGTCTACCTATTAAAAGTAGTTATTACCTAGGCTAGTATCCTACTATAAGCTACGCTAGTGTAGCTTCTAAAAGGCTACTAGGTTTATAGTAAGCCTAGGGTAAAAAGTAACATTATATAGGGTAAGCTTTATAATACTACCTCTATACCTATAGAGCTTAATCTTTACTATACTATATACGTTAATAGGTAATTACTGTAAGCTAGCCTAGAGAAAATTACTAATAGAGGCTACTCTTAGTATCTTAAACTAAGTAGTATTATTAAAAATATAAATAGTTAAGCCTAAGTCTAGTATTACTAATCCTATAAGGTAATATCTACCTTTAGTAGTATAAAAAGACACTAGTGTAATACACCCTTAGTATCTACTATATAGTTAGTTATTCTTAGTTTTATTAGCCTATACTTACTGCAGCTACTCTATAAGCTTAGGTTTATATTTAATATATATATTAATTATCTTCTTAAGTATAGTATTAAGATAGCGCCCCTCTAGAAGCCTATAAGGTAGGGTATACTAGCAGCTAGCTATATAGTAGCCTTTACTTTAGTATAGCTAGTAGCTAAAGCGCTTTAGAGATAGTATCTCTACTATACTTATACTAGACCTTTTATACTTAGGGAGTATACTTTACTTACGTAAAGAGACTATTACCTTAGTTAATAATATAGTAGATTGCTTATAGGGTATACTTAGCTTATATAATTATATCTACTAGTAGCCTCTATACCTATAGCCTTAGCTATAGCCTATATTACTTATATAGTTATTATTATTATTATTATTTCTTATATTAGTTAGGCTAAAGGCTTTATACCTAGTATATTACTTAGTAAAGACTTTACTTAGTTTATTTATAGTACTTTATATCTTACTTATTATTATAGAGATTATAAGATCCCCCTTTTTAGTATTCTTTTTAGCTTATTAATAAAAGGTATATACCTATTAGGATAGGTAGCTACTTAAAAGCAGCTTAATAATATCCTTAAGCTAGTAGTATAGGTATTATATATATAAGATATTATTAGCTTTTATATAGTAAAAGGCTTCTTCCTACTTAAGGAGCTATTTCTCTAGCTTCTTTATATTTAAAAAGTAGTTATTAATACTTTCCTAGAGGGCTTTTTTATATTTTATCTATACTTTATTATGTTTTTCTTTAGGGTGCTTTAAAATATAATTCTTAAGCTTTTTTACCTATTTATTAAGGTTATTATTAAGGTTATAGTAGTGCTTTAGGAGATCCTTACTAATAGTGTCTTTAAACTAGTCCTATAGTAATATATACTTCTATATATATATCTTATACTCTTTTAAATTATTATTATATTTAGCCTTATACTCCTTATAGAGGAGGAGGTTACTTTAAGAAAGCTTATAAAGGCTATAAGTATATAAGTCTTTAGACGCTATACATAAAAGTAGGCTAACCTAGCTTATAGTTAATAGAGGAGGGGTAGTAACTAGTACCCCTTAGGTATTTACCCCTTAAACACTTTAGGCGCTTAGTAAGGCTAATCCTAAGTATGTAACTTAGTGCTTTAGATAGTCTTAGGGCTTAGGGTATATAGGGCGCTTAATAAAGCTCTTAATAGTCTTACTAGGAGTATAGGAGTTACCTTTTAATAGGTTAATTACCTTCTAGAGGTTATATATCTAGGATTTAGCCTTTAGCTACTTAAACTAGATAGTCTAATTAGAGGAGGTTTTTAGGGTAATTTTTATGTTATTAGATATCTTACTTAAATTAAGCTTATAGGAATTACTTTACTAAGCTTATTATAGTTAATTTCTAGGTATATAAGACTCTTAATTATTAAATTTAATAGGGATTAAGGTTATACGTTAATTGTCTGTATATTAAGTATGTTATATATATAACTATTATAGTGCAGCTAGGCTGCTTAGTAAGCCTTTTAGAACCCCTTTTTTAGGTGCCTAAGGCTACTAGGAAAGCCTGTTGCCTAGGTCTAAGCCTATAACAATTACTCCTATATTCGCCTAAGCAGTCAGGCCGCACCAGACCAAATATAACCGACCTCCAGGCACCTCCGAGGCGCCCTTCAGGCGCAGCGCCCTCTGTGCGCATACCTCAAATTCAACACAACGCAACAGAGTGTACACGCCAAGCCCAACCCTCAGACACGCCAGATGGCCTGGCCGATCCGGAACAGGCGGGAGGACAAGGAAGCCATTGCCGGTTGTACCGGGGCTCTTGGCCAACTTATCGACACCATTTCCTGGCTCGTCTCCGCGTTTCCATCATCGAAGCTATCACCGCTAGCGCTGCCGCGGCTGCCCGATATACAATGACCTAGTGCTGTACATCACGGACGGAATATTCCAACCCCCGGCCACGACGCTGCTACGAAGCAGGATCTTGGCGCTGTAGGCCTTCTCCTCACACATTGCTCGACGTCTGGACCGGTGCGCTCGTCCCTCCATCGACCTTTCCTCCCGCACTCACCTTGCATACACCGAAACCGCCGCTGAGTAGAATTCTCGCCAAATGAGACACAGCAGATTCATCCGAGTATCTGGGTCAAGTGATTCAATCGAAAGGATGACTCATCAGTTCTGAGCTCATGACTGGCCAGCGCCAACTGAATCCCCCGTGCCGCGCTGGCCGGTGCAGCTTCCAGCGCCAACCGCGTCTCACCGTTGCCTCCTCATCCGCCTCCGCCCTGACAGGTCGATTGTACCTTGCTAATCGACTAGGTACTGACACCCGACGTAGTAGTCGACAGCACCCTTTTCCTTTCCCCAGTAACAATCCATCCATCCATCCATCCACCCACAGCACTATTGGAACCGGAGAGTACTCCTGTCAATTACCTACTACCACTATTATGCCTTCAATCATGCCGACGAAAAGCTTCGCTGAGTCAGATAAGCCTTCTCGGCCTGTTCACTCGCAGCGGAGAGAATGGAGGAGGCCTCTCGTCCTCGCGCTCGCCCTTTTCGGCATCTGGGCATGGAAACTTAGCGGCTGGCTCGATGGCCGCAATGCAATCCTCCACATAGAGCGGAGTGGGCCTTTCCCTATCTTCTCCGACTGGGACGACATTCCGCCCAGCGAGAAGCTGCGCTGGGTGCGATGCGCTCTGCCAGGCATGGCTCCCACGGGTCGTGGCTATATGTGCGCCCGTTTGACGGTGCCGATGGATTACCAACGGCCTTTGAATCTGTCCTCCGACAATCCCAAGGTCCACATCGCCATGGTCCTCCTTCCCGGCCTCGGCAATGGGTTGGAGACCCGCCGCTTTTCCGAGTCCCCCCTTCTTCTCAACCCCGGCGGGCCCGGCGGATCCGGAACCACGCTCGCGCTTCCGCCCTTCGGCCCCACAATCCAGACGGCCGCCGGAGGCTTAATCGACATCATCGGCTTTGATCCTCGGGGCATTGGAGCCACGACACCCCGTGCTGACTGCTTCGTCGATACAGAGCCAGGCCACGAGTCCTCAACCGAGGCAAAGAATCTCGCTTACCTGCACCGGCTGACCTGGAATACGATGGCTCACGACGTCGGCCTGCCCAACACTACCGCCGGCGCCATGGACCAGCTCATCCATAGGGCCAAGGCGTTGTCCAAGCTATGTTCCCAAAAAGATGGGGACTCGGGTGGATTCAGGTACATGGCGACGCCGAATGTGGCGGCCGACATGAAGACCATCGTCGAAGCACATGACGCCTGGCTCGAGGACAACGGGTTCAATACCATTCCGCTCAGCGCGGGCATGCTCTCGGCAAGTGAGGCGCCTCCGCCTTCTACCAAGGGCAAGCTCGTGTACTGGGGCTTCAGCTACGGCACATTTCTTGGCCAGACCTTTGCGGCCATGTATCGTACGTAGGCCCTTAAGCTCACGTGTTCATCGGTGGCTCCCGGACAAGACGGCTAACATCATTCGTCTTCTCCAGCTGACTTGGTGGGGCGATTGATTCTTGACGGTGTTGTCGACTCCTGGTCGTATGATACGCCCGTAAGTTTATTCCATCCAAATTTCGTTCACAACACGGCATGTTGACAACACGGCAGTCGTGGATCTCGAGCATGCAAGACGCAGACGCAATCCTCGACAAGCTCTTCTACTACTGTCATTCCGCCAGTAACGGCTGCGCCCTCTTCCGTGATGGCGATGATGGCCCAGACCCCATCAAGAAACGATACGAGCAAGTCATGGCCAAGTTACGAGACGAGCCAGTCATCGTTGTATCTCGCCTGGGGCACATGCCCGTCATGTTGATGGAGGCCGATGTCAAGAAGGTGCTTTTCACATCACTGTACTCTCCCACCAGGCTCTTCCCTTTGATGGCCAACTTCCTGAACCGAGTGTTCATCGGAGACGACCTCACCGACTGGGTGATCGCGCCGGATTTTGGCTTCATCCGCGACCCAACTCTCAAGCTGGCAATTTACCCTGAAGA
>PJEX01000096.1:99078-113325 GCA_005350895.1 Colletotrichum tanaceti
CCCCCCCCCCCCCCCCCCCCCCCTTGTCCCCCCCTTCGGACGACTTACAACCCCCAGTGGGTGTCCATCATGATGGTCTGCGAAGGCTGGGAGGTGGAAGCCAAGTTCCCCAGCCCCGACTGGGACGCGAATCTCCAGAGCGCAGACCCGATCAAGACCTCCTTCCCGATCCTATTCGCAGGCAACACCCACGATCCAGTTACCCCTCTCTCCTCGGCCGTCGCGATGTCGCAAAAATTCGCCGGCGCCGGCCTCTTTGAACTCAAGGCCGAGGGCCATTGCACACTGGCGGCAACATCGCTCTGCGCCATTATGAAGATCCGGAACTACTTGCAAAAGGGGATTGTCCCGCCGCAGCCGACCGTCGCCGCCGACGGGAGCCTTGCAGGGTGGGATACGTGTGAGGCCAACGAGTGGCCTTGGAAGCCGTTCCTGGGGAGGCCTGGCGAGGAGACGGAAGATGGCGTGCGTGCGGCGGACCTGCTTGTCTTGCAGGGGCTGAGAGACGTGCATGGAGAGATCATCGGCGGGTTGACACCGCCTTTGAAGGTGCGTCTTGAGTGATGGCTCAGGGTTTCACAGATTGCGATTCCACACGGACGGCATTTCTGGATGCGGTTTCCCGCCATGGCGATCTCGCCGACATGAGGAGAGCTTCCACGATGGTCGATCGCCTCGACTTCGTGCGATCCAGGGCGTCGACCGCCAAGGTTGTCGGGCTATCGATGTCGGTCAAGTTTAAACCTTTTTGAAAGGGAAAAAAAAGATGGAAGTGGCTCCCGGTTGTGTCCATGCATGCATGCATGCATGAGGTGTCGCAAAAGCTGGACAAATGCTGCTTGCCTTTCATCTCCCCCTTCCAAACGGTGATACATGTCATTGGGGCTCAATGTCGTACAACACACAAGGACTTGCTGAGTCGGGGCAAACATGGAGTGAAGATAGATGATGCAATCCCGAGCTGGACACGGTCTTGTAAACTTCCAGTAACCCAACCAGCGGGTTGGCTGGGACGGCAATCTCGCATCGTTCGGCACACTGTGTGCCCTCCAAACCGAAGCTCCGGGGTGGCTTGAACAGGATATGAGCAGAACCGACACCGCTTTACCAAAAGCCGACGAGTGAAGTGCCGAGCACTCGCCAAACAGTATTACGCCGGATCCAGGCACATGCTTTGTGATCCAGGAACATGATTGCCGGCAAAGGCTGCGATGCCAAGTAGCCGTAACCACTAGTACTAACCCACTGACATTGGGCATTCTACGACGAACCTCACATACGCATCTTGACCATCGCCCAGAACGCCTCGTCCCGAAGCATTCTCCTCACGCCCTTGCTTGGGCGAAAGCATCAGAAGAAGCCACTGTACCCCTCAATCCTAAGGGGGGATCGACCCGAGCGGTGTCGAGAAGCACACCGCCGTCAGGACATATCCGAGGTCAGAGGCTTAGCCCCGCCGCCCCCGACCCCGAACGGACGTGCGGTCTTATCCGCCGATGCGGTCGATGACCAACTCTGGCATCGATCATCAGGGGCTGCGAAAATCGCTGCACGGGGAAAGCTGGCAGGCGGGGGCCACGCCAGGCGTGCCTTAGCGTCCACGATCGCTGCGGCGTTCCGTAGCTCGGTGTTTGCTTGTCTCGTCTTGTGTTCCCCCTCCCCCTCTGCAATAGCCCGCGTGTCCACAGGTCACGAGAGGGGGTAAAACCAAGGGCGCCGACGGATGCATGGTCCAGAAAGATACGCGGCGCGGGCGGGTTCGAGAGACAGTTCATATTACGACGCATCCTAGCTTGAGCAAATGGAGCGCGGCTAGAGTTGTCGCCCTCATGCTAGAGTTTGCTGGCAGCACAAGCCAGGCACAAGTACTTGCCCGAGACCAGAAGTTAAGCTAAGACTGTCAACAAACGTTAGCAGCCCAAGGGCGAGATCGAGGTTCAATCTGCCAGCTCAACAAAAGCTTTACTCCCGTCGACGTGGCCCCAGAGCGGCGGCGGGGCCACATGAGACTCCGAAGCTCGGTTTCTGACGACGCTAGGCCCCGCTGATTTACACCACTCAGCCTTACCTTATTGAGTGGAATGAAGGATGACATGGGAGAGAACCACCGGATACGTATGTCTGAGAGTGAGCAATGCGTAATTGGGGGGCGGAAGATGAGTCTGGCATACGACCGGGGTCCGTCAGGACCTGCGTGAGCTCGAATGCTCAAGAAGGGAGATAGCCGAGGAAAGGAAACTGACGTGTTTTCGACATGTCGTTGTGGTGACGTAGTGGTGTTCTCGGCCTGAGGGAGAGCCGTGCGGCAGAGAGCAAAGTGGAAGATCAAGGAGCTGATGTCAGCGACGACAAGTGGATAAAGGGATGTGGCGGATGGGATGGCGGCCCCGGCGAGATTCCGCACGCTGTGATGCACGCATTTCGTCAATCGAATTTTGATGGGCAGTCGAGACTAGGTATACATACTTGCTGTGTTAGAAACCGCATCAGTCGTTTCCTCACATCGTATTCGTCAGTCTGAAGACGAAGCTGGGCCTCAGAAGCATCATGCATCGCATGAGACAGCGGCGGGGGATCTTCCTATTCTCCAGCCGCTCTGAACCGGAGGAGAACGTCCGGGCACGAATGTGATTGTCAATTGATCCGTATGGGGATTACCATGCTTGTGAACAATACCGGGGAGGGACGGGGGGGGTTTCGCTCGTAGGCCAAGGGAGGAGATCTCGATGACATACAGTCGTCCGGATGAGCATGGGCGAATCGGGAAACAATCCTCTCTGCTTCGTTGCGGGAATTCGGCCGGGCTGCACAAGTGTGGAAATGAAACCCGCATCTTGCCGGACGAAGCGGGCAGGTAGCTATGGGTACCTACTCTCTTTCCCTCTCATGGCTCGTCAAACGCTTTGAGCGGTCCAGAACAGTCCTTCCTAGACCCAAAGCACGAAGCTGCCTAATAATGGCGTCATGATGCGCGGCGCTCTGTGACGACGGAGCGAATCAGCGACACGTTAGTTGTTCTGGTCCAGTCGAATTTCTGGTCTGTGCGCTCCTGCGGTTTGACAGATGCTTGCTCACGCCGTCTACACACCTTATCCTTGCTCTGTGATCTCTGCTTGGCCTTTGCTTTCATCGCGCGTGATCCCTGTGGCTGCAAGCTTGTGCTACCTAGTACACCTAAGTACGGGGTACCTTTGCCTTTAGTGGCCTTAGCCTTTGGGGTATCAAGCCAAGTGTGGAGGTGGTGCTTCCATCTAGTATATGGGAGACGATACCTATCCCAGATGTTGGGGAAAGAACGACATGATCGAGATTTGCAAAGAATGCCATCTACCCGATAGTCCGTCTGCCTGCCTGCCTGCCTGCCGCTGTCCTCTTACGTGCAATCGACAGGCTGACGTATATGCCCGGCCACCATCACGCGACGAGCGCGAGCGATAGACACCGGTACCTACCGTACTCTGTTCTAAATTTGCATGTGGTATGTCTTTGCTGCAAACACAGACGGGGACCAACCAGCTCTAGCTCTGCAGCTGGAGAAGTGGAGGTCTTGTCGAGCGGGCGGGAGAACAGTACGTACCTACTTCAGACAAGCCTCTGCGGACACGGGGGCACTATGACGTTCTGTTCCTGCCTCTCAGGTTCTTGTGACGTCATTTACAAAGAGGAGGAGCTTCCACGAAAGCCAAAGCTCCATTAGGTATGTGGCTGGTGAGACTGCACCCGAACCAGGGCAAGCTTCTGTCATTTTTGATAAGGATCACCGCGTTGGTTCTATGGCAACGTCCCTACAATCCTTCTATGACCCCTTCTAACTGAAGTGACTGCGAAGAAGGCCCAGGTACCTGGGACCGCAGTCCATGACGCCATCCCCTTCAGTTCTCATGATAGACCCTGAGCGTCCTTGCCTAATGGGGTGAAACTGCGCTACAACCATGAGTGGACAAGCCCAGCGGAGGAGGGGCAATACAGGTACGTACGCAGGGAGAGAAATCACAAGAGGCACGAGCAATGATTATCTTTCGGGAAAGGGTCAAACGAGGGGGAGGGGCAGCTGAAGGAGGGCTTGGAGGGGCACGTCTGAGGTATCTTTCCCTTGACATGCTGGGTGGCAAGTTACATGCGTCACACCCACTCGCTTCCGGTCTGGCTGTGAAAGATCTCAAGCATGGAGGGATACCTAGACCAGCGGGGCAAGTTCCGCAACGCAGGAAGGAAGGCACCACGACGCAAGAGGCAATCGATGCCTGCCTTCACTCACGGGCGACTTCAAGGTGCTCCCAACTTCTTATATAAACCTCCTCTTCCCACCACCTCTTCCGTTCTCTTTTTTTCCTTCATCACACTCACAAACAAACAATCTCAATCAACTTTCACAAACAATCAACCCAATCAAACAACCCCAACCAACCATCAAAATGGACACCATCAAGAACGCCGCCAACTACGTCTCCGAGTCTGTTCAGCAGGCTGGTGCCACCGCCTCCAAGGAGACCAACAAGCAGGTCGCGAAGGATGACAACGTCTCCATCGGTAACCGGTAAGGGTTAACTCACTCTAAATTGCACCTTTATCTTACTGACATGCACCTCAGTGCCTCCGCTGCCAAGGATGCTGTCAGCGACAAGATCGATGAGTCGAAGCACGACTTCAAGGGCGAGGGCTACAAGGAGTCTGCCAAGCACTAAATCTCTCTTATGATACCCCAACAACTGTCAAGGGATTCAAGGAAAGGCGTTTGGAATGGAATGGGATCGGCAATGAGGCAATGACGCCTGGGAATGGTTACGGATTCTTTACCTAGAATAGTCATAATGCCACTACATTGCTAAGTCAAAAATTTGCTTCACGCTGTGTTAAGGATTATTTGTCAAAATAATTCTTTGGTGAAGTTATTTCTTACTAATCGTTGGCAAATACTCGGGCTGCTTGTCACGTACTTCTGAAAGTTGATATCTTTCAATTTGCGACGCGATATGGCACTGTCATGAACATGTGGAGAATTGCCGGCTACAAACCCTGAATCTGAAGTTCTCCACCGGAACTTTCTTTCGGACGCACGGATCATTGGTACAACGTCGCGAGTTTCCACTGCTTCCGCCCCCCAAATAATGGGAGACGTTAGCGAGCCTCAATTTTCCATCACCAACGTTGATATTACCCTCTAGCTGCAATCAATCCGATATCAATCGAAAACTGCCTGTCATGTCGTCCGCATCCTCGCACCTCCCGCCCGATCTATTTGACCAAACGACGCTCGTATCCCTCGGAGCCACAGTCGTCCTCCTCTCCATCGCCATCGCCGTCTCCAGCCGCGTCCTGCACCCGACGACTTCGACGAGGTATCGCGTCCTCTTCGTCTGGCACGCATTCGACGCCCTGATCCACTTTTTTCTTGAGGGCAGCTTCCTATACCACTGCTTCTTTTCCTACATCCCGCTCGCCGACGTGCCCAATGCTGACCTGGGTCGGTTCCACCCGACTCCCGCCAACTTTCTAGGCCATTCGGACCGCATCTACGGAGCCCAGGCGGGCGGAGACAACCCCTTTGCGCAGCTATGGATGGTATACGCGAGGGCGGATAAGAGGTGGGCTGGTGCAGACTTGGTATGTCATCCTTGAGGGCCAAGATTGAACCGAGGCTGATGCAAATGACAGGGCGTGGTCTCGCTGGAGCTTCTCACCGTGTTTGGTGCCGGACCTTTGGCGGTCTGGATCTGCTACTGCATTGCCAAGCGCGATCCTAAGGTCAACATTTGGATGATCATCATCGCAACTGCGGAGCTCTACGGAGGTGAGTCGGGCGACTGGATATTGTACCCCTCTGTCCCAAATACAACGCGGCTGACGCTTGAGATACATAGGCTTTATGACCTTCTGCCCCGAATGGCTCACCCGCAACATTTACCTAGACACCAGCAACTTCATGTACCTGTGGGTGTACCTGGTCTTCTTCAACATGCTCTGGGTATTTATTCCCTTGTATGCCATCTACGTCGCCTCTGGGGAGATTTCATCCGCTTTTGAGGTCCAGGGTGCGAGGAAGAACCTTTGACCAGGTGGAGATGCGGTATCTCAAGGTTTTACTGCGGTGTTCCCTGTAGACTCTGTTGCTGCCCACATTCTACGGTGTAACAACGATCAGTGTGGTACTTGGTAAGAACCACTTGGGGCTCGCTACCCCTCTCGTGGCCCAGCCGCGTTCAAGTGATGCCCAGACGAAGTTGGAACTCTCCGGCGGTGAAGAGCAGGACGCAATCTTGTTCTTGGATTAGTGACCGTCCTTCATGTTTAGAGATCCGTAACGGGCTGCACGTCATGTTTTCACGATACGTCAGACCTTTTATTATGGCAATGGATGCCAGCCTGGACGCATATCTAGCTGGGGTCGTAGGTACTTGTGAATATGGTGGATGGTCGAAGCATCTCACCTGTCAGCACTATCCAAATCGAGACTCCACAGCAACCATGCTCGCCATGCCACAAGAGCGCACTAAGTCTCATCACTAGAAGTGGATGAAGCAAAGTGGCTAAACGCGCGACGAGGTACAATCGCAGTACGTGACCTTGTGACTGCAACCCAGTCAATATGCCCTAGAGAGGTTCTTCTATAACCACAAGGTAACTCTCATGATAGATCCTTCAACAGGTAAACACTACAGGCAACGTCAATGATAACTATAGGGTACATTTCTACTCAAATACTTTTTACAATGAGGTTATATGATTCTTGAAGGAGCTGGATTCTAAAACCAAAAGGGGTATTGTGTTGCGTATTCGTTCCGACTCTGTTCGCCGTTCCTCTGTAAACAGTAAACCTGCTGTGGACTTCTAGAGACACTGGAACGCCAACATTAGTACTGGCTGCCATCTGTTCTCAAGGAGTGCATTGCCAACTTACGCATCCCTCGAATCCACCGTCGCCGCAAGGGGTAAGTTCAGATAAGAAACAGGTTCCACGCCATGTGTGCCTATCACCTCCTTCTTCGCGGCTGCAGCAAAACGTGTTGCGTTGGTTCTATTTAAAATAAGCTTAGTTTAGGCATACTAGCTAAGTTTCAATGCGGAACATACCCCGAAAATACCCTTGCAGGCATTGTAGTTAGCCGGCTTCCCGTAGTCGGTACACCACGCTGCGTCAGCTGAGCCAAGAAGCAGGGCGCAAGCAGAGAAGAGAACGAAAGATAGCTTCATGGTGGACGGATGGAATGGCGGTAGTGGTTAGGGATCGATCGCAAACGAGACCTTCGACTTCCTTTAAAGAAGAACGCCCCCAAGGGCAAGGAGCCTGCGTGCCCGGCTCCGCTCGGGGCTGGTTCGTCGGACGGTGGAGCTCATGGCTCTGCCCCTGCGGCCGGCCCTGAGTACGAGGGTAAGAAAGCCTCGTTCTTGGAGGCGATATTGCGCTCCAAAGTATCCGTAAACTGCATTGGTCTGTATGCCCCAGCAATCACTTACCTCATGACTCGAGCTAGGCATATTATGGTGCCTTTGCTTCTGGGACATGATGAGGGGCTGTTGCATCCACGTATCACTGACTTAAGCAATACTATGGTAAGGTCGTGCAACTTGGTGTCTGAATACCGGCCTGCTCAGAGAGCTGAGCGAGCAAAGAGATATGCCCGACAGGCCGACCTTTTGTTACATACTCGTGCGTTGGAAACGATTTGTGACAAGCTGAAGCAATGTCGTTCAGGCTTCAGTACATAGGTGAGGTAGAAGACGGTTCCATAGGTCACCTGCCGCCAATAAATGATCGTTGCCGGACTTGGAAGGTGTCGCAAAAAATGACGCCGTTAATTGCGGGCAGCAATTAACGTCTTACATCCTACGAGTCACGACATAGTGTTATTCCCATTGCCCTGGAGATGTAATCAAACCACATCCGATGTTCCCGGGGGGGAGGGGGGGGGGGGTTGAACTCAGCCAAAAATCGCTTACCGCCCAGAGGAGTAAGCCTTCATCAAATGCATCATTAACGGCGTCTTTGGTCCCCATGACGACCTGATTACTGCAGCTACAAAGCCTGAGGACAGCTGCGTGCCCCCTCTCTTGGGTTTCTTCAAGTTGATCATCTGCGATTTGCGCTGCCTTGAGGACAGCGACGGTTTGCTAGACACATACATACAGCATTGGTCTTACGCCCCATCGTAATCCATGACATTGGCTATTCGTTGGGGAACTCGAATCTAATTGCTGTTGCAGGGCTCCCTCGGTATCTCGGGAGGACGGAAAAGGAAACACGATTCGACATCTCCCCGCCCCCCCCCCTTCCTTTGTGCGCGTGAGATTGACGCAGGGCGAACTGGTCGGTTTAGACACCAAAGCGGACTTCTCTAAATTTCTTCTGGTAGTAGTTCCTTATTCTTCTTAAGGAGATATCTGTCGAATTAGAGGGTGCTTACACGGAGCAGCCCGGAGATACGGCGCGCAGGTCGGAGATAGGATAGAACCTGTCGAAAATGAAGGGGGTCAATAGTGTGTGCCAGACGCGCCCTGCTGCCTGATAAAGGCTCTTAAGAACCTGGGGATAAAGCCTGTGGTGGAATCTCTGTTGTTGAGCGGCTGGGCCGCGCCGGCTGATACTCGTGCGTTGGAGTGCACAGGCCACACAACACACTCTCCGCCCAGCGAAGAAGTGCCCATACCTCTAATTCGACAACAAAGATGTTAATAGGTCTGCGATTTGAGATTTTGCCAACGAAAAAGTGGTCAATATGGACTGGCACGCATTTTCCTAGTTACGCACGGATGCGTTATTTAATTACGAACGCTGCCAACGCAACGCAGTGTACGGTTAACAGTACCTGTGCATGATTATAATGATGTTGATGATGATGTTTGCGCCGGATAGGTCCCCGTCCATGGCAAAGGGCGTCTCCCTGAGACCCCCTCACATATTTGACCGGATATTTACTTGGATGAATTTGCTGCGTCTCGTCGAGTAATCGAGATGCGGAGAGTGTGTGAGAGGCATTTGGCTGGAATTCTACCGAGCGGCAGTCTCGGTTGGGACCCGACCTGCACTTCTGCTATGTTGGGATTGGGTTTCCCCCTTCGTCACACCGCAACCTTGAGAGAATAAAAGGTTGCCAGTTCACGTGAGCCTGAGCAGTGAGTCGCTGGCCGCATCAATAGATCAACTGAAGAGGCCTCATCTCTATTCATATAAGAACCCAGATCCACCCCGGAAAACTGCCCCATCACTTTGTTCGCATCATGACCGGTTCTAACAGCTCAAGATATATCGCCACCCCGACTGTTACGGCCTTCTCCCGACGCCGTCATCGCAGAGAATTACCGTATTCATCCACTGGAGAACCCGGCAAAGAGAATGAAACGATGTTGTGTCCAACACGAGGGTACTGTGACACCGGGTAAGACTGATCATCAAAACTTGTGCTTCTTTACTTTCAAAGGCTACCTACGCTGGCAATATACCGGCAGTCTTGCCATACACATGCCCTCGCGACCAGATTGCGGCACGGGGCTGTTGGGCACTTTTTTGCGCAAGCAGGTAAGGAAGATGGATAAGAAGTAGTAAAATCCTACGATACTGGGAGGATGGGAAGACCGTTTAGACTCTCCGAGGGGAGAATCGAGCGGTCAGCACATGGAGAACCCTAAGAAGGCAAGAGGCAAAACCATTTCTACACGACGAAGCAGAAGGGCAACACTGACGTACTTCAAGGGGAGAGACGGCCAGCATCAGAGAAGGGGACATGGCAAGGTCAAAAACCGTTGACGGAACAGCAACGGCAGCATCGTCGGTTCCTTGACGGAAGGATAGAATATGAATGAAGCACGAGCTGGTAGCCCGGGGTCTCAAGCTTGACCGAATGGTGTAGGAAGGGACGCAGGCAAGTAACAAACCCGCTGGTCCGTCCAGCGTAATGACCCACTACTGCATCAGTCATATCCTTCGCAGGCAGTGTGCTAAAGAGAAGTCCAGAATGACCGGCATCAAGTCCGGGGGAAGGAAGTGCTGATGCCATGGGGAAAATTCGACTCGAGTTGCTTCTCAGATGTGGAAAGGTGAAGGGAATGAGCGACGAAGAATGGCTGGGGTACGATGGAAAGGAAGCAGACAAAAGCATGATGGACCTTTCGGCATGCCCAGATTCCCTCAAATCCATGTGGAAGAGACTGAGAGGCAGCAAACTGAGAAGAAGCATGAACGGATCGACGGGGAAAATGAAAATCGATGTCTTGGTCCCCCCTCCCATATTTGAGTTGTCACAGGGTAAGAAAGGTCCAGAGGTGTAACACGTGCATGTAATCAGACACTTCTCGAGCGGCGAATCGATTGCGAAGAATGATGCGGAAGATCGCCAGCGGTTCAACGACAACATAGCCTACTTATCCCTAGCTCTAGAACGAGATCATGCGGTGCTCTGCTTTCCGACGATGGACAGGAGTCGGAAGCAAGCCGCGGGATATTGGAAGGCCATAGGTAAGCACCATCGTGATAAGCAGCAGCCGCAACTCGCTCGCCCGTCCATGCCGGGCGGCAGTCCATCAACATTCCCCTGACCGTGGCGAAGGGTAAGTCGCATCTCTCATTTCCCGCGAGTTTGCAAAGAAGACCACGTCCCGGAACCAGGGCGTGGTGATGCCGCGACCGCACACCGGCGAAAAAGCAAACGTTGGACTAGCGACGATGCTGGGAGCATTACAGTCGCGGAGGGGAGATGTGCAGATATGACTCGACGTTCTAGAGGCTGTAACCGGACGATCATCCTGCGGGACCACGTTGATCAGGTGGCTTGGAGAATGTGTGTGTATATATGTGTGTGTATGTATATGCGTGTATATATATGTGTGTGTATATGTATATTTGTATGTACTCTGTGTGTAAAAAATCGACTTTGGACGCTGAAGCTAAGGGGGGTTAAAGCAAGCTTGAGCGAAAGTTACGGGAGCAGAGCCTAGCCGGCCGCGGTCAGGCTCCTAGCCCGGCTCCCAGCCTAGCCTAGACGTACGTCTTATTGGCAGGGTATTAATAGGCTTATAAGAGATCTAATTTAATACTGTTAAGTAGGAATTTAACAATCTAACGATAGGACAGCAATTAGTTATTGTTGTTGTTATCCTAGAAGAAAAGTGAAGTTAAGAGGGTAAGGGCAGATGCCTTAACAGTGGATGTTAAGGCAAACTGGAAAGTGAATCAATCGCGAAGGTGCTACAGAGTCACATGACTATCAGCCAATAGTCAAAGGATATAAGAAGTCCCGCTTTTATTCTAACCAATTGGGGGACGTAAAATCCACTAGCGTGGTTTTTGCATCCATAGTAAATCGGAGCCTCGCCCCTTCCGACCTCGCTTGCGCTCGGTCTCCAGGAGCTCTGGCTCCGGACCAAGAAAACGCCTCGTCTTGTTCCGAACGTCTCACGAAAGGGCATACAGAGCCGGGGCAGTCAGTCTCTGCATCCGTCGTAATCAATTTGCGACAACCCCGTACGTTGACTCGTACACTTGTAAAAGATAGAGACGACACAGGCGGGCCTTGTCCGGCGGCCAGTTGCAGACAGAAACGCTCGCGTGTGGACTGGGCAGTTCGTCAACCGGCTCGCCACATTGACCAAGATAGTGTGCGGGGTTCCGATCCACGAAGCTGCCCATCTTGTCGAGTGGTTCTTGTTTACTGGAGGATATGTTAATTAATTGTTTAAATACTGGAAGCCGGTGGTGATTGTTTTGTGATATCTTGGCGCCAGCTGGATGCAAGACCGCAAATAGAAAACGTCCCGGCGGACGCAATATCTCTGGACCAAGACGGGTGGTTTTTCTACGTCTTGACTGATGCTTTAGTTCCCTCCGCCCAGGACTGTCTGGCTAGTTCCTTCATCCGTGTACGTCCCGAAATACCAGCAACTAGAGGTGCGGTGTCTCCCAGTAGCCCCATTAAGCATGAGGAATCCTTGAACATATTGCCAACGACATTGCCCGGTGGGAGCAGCTCAGTGCCGCGCCGCGATGGCCAGGCCGACTGCCTTCTACCAAGCCGCTCTTGCACCGACCGGGGCCAAGACACCCTCTGCCGAGTTCTCCCGATTATCGTGGGCTTGAGTAAGTGTTGTCCCCGCGGCCGCACACGGCGAGTCAGTAGCCATCAGCTTCGTTTTCGCATACTCATCTGATAGCACTCTACATGCGCCGTCATCTGATCCATGAAAATACGGGATTGTCAGGCGGGTTGGCAGGGGATCCTTCCGAGATTGGGCCATCGTCCGACGAGGCAGATTCTCGTTGAATGGAGCACAGCCTAGCAGGGCAACCATGCGGGTCTTCCAGAGGGGCTGTCTTCGCCGGCGATGAATGCCATCTTAACTTTTGTTTTGCATGCCCAGCACTCGCCAAAGCGACGTCCGTCGAGGTACCTAGGTTGACTCAGCGTCCTGCAGAACATGGCGAAGCCGTTTGAAAAGCCCAACAATAGGTTTTTGCCAGTGTCCGGTCTGGGACACTGTCGGCGCGTGCAGGCTACGGACGTTCTGGACTCATTCCTCGGCCAGTTGCTGTAATGGCTCGTCACCTTGCGGTTACAGTGAGAACTCTGTTGGCGCTAATGACGTTCGAACTCGAGTCGTTTGATTATATCGCGGCCAGCCGCATTGCCGTGATCAGTCGTGAGAGAAATAGACCACGCTACCACTTCCCGCTCGCTAAATGGCTGTTCAATGGTCGCTGGAGCGGCAATCAAGTCGGCTGGGATGAAACACCCGCTCCCAAAAAAGCCGGCTGCAGTGCTTTCGCTCTCACTTCAGACGAGACCATGAACAGCCGCCGTCAGAAGACATTGGATGACCCCCTTCCCTCTCAAAAAGCCGCGGAGACTAAGAGAATATCCAGAGGGGAGAAAGAAGTGGCGAGACTCGGGATATTATTTTGGATGACAGCTTCCTGTTTGTCTGGCGCTCGTCCCAAGACCAGCATCGAAGGACACGAAGGTGGCAAATGTGCCGAGAAGGTTGCGATAGGGATCCGCAGCGGCGGGCAGAAAAGTCCCCTGTCTCGGGCGAGACAATAGGCGACGTCGAGGACCATGGCATCGAAGATCCCCCCCCTCCCCCCCCTCTTCTAGAAAGCGGCGAGCGGCTAGAGTGGGACTCGGTTCTGCCCGCTATAGTTGGACATGCTTAGATGACGACGGCGAGAGGAGTCTTTCTCACGATGGCCGTGTAGCCCCGCCCCTGGATGTGCGGTACAGCAGTCTGAACGTGTGTTTGATCGACGGCGACGACAGGATCAGCAGCGAAAATAGGTAGTCCCCCCCGCCCCCCGAACTGACGGGACGATGGGCGAGCCGCTGACCTACAGGCAAAGGTTGCAGTGACGGCGAAAAATCCACGCAGTCCCTCTGAGTCTCGGAGCAACCATCTTCCACCGGTGTGCCGGTCGTCGTGGGCTCATTTGCAGCAGGTGGATGGATGGATGGGTGGAGAGAAGGGCGGCCGGCGACGCAGCCAAGACACGGTTCAAGGTTCTGACTAGCGCCCGGACTAGCGACGGCTTTCAATATCCGTAGGGTTGACGATGTTGGAGGTTAATTAAAGTGTTTGACGGCCCACTATTCGGAGGAATATTAATGTCGCACTATTTGATTAGTCTCTGAGCTTGTCTCGGTACGCCAACTGCGCTGGGCTCGACAGCCCGTCGTCCTCCCTGTTTCGTAGCCGGCCAGTCCTCTGATCAATCTCTTGTGCATCGTGTCAGTTAACGATAAGGCGATATGTTAGTATTGACCAGGTAAAGCGGTTACCGAAAACGATGATCGTCGAAATTGCGACTTAGACTTGCCATTGTGATACAGTGGCCTCGTGGCGAAAGCGATGAGACCGCCCTTCCCCGCCCTCAGGCGAAAGATGCTCGTGTTCCCTCAACGGATCGCGCAAGACGCTTCATTCGAGTACCTAGCGCTCCCGGTAGTCAGATTTGACAGGCCGCAAGCCGCAACGCCATCGCTTTTCGTACCTATGTAGTGTACGGGGCTTGCCGGTCAGACGGGCCAGGCCTGCAGCATTGCTCTAGCCATGGACAGGTTAGCCTGATGGCAGTGTGGAGATGGAAAAGGGTCAGTTCGCACCTAGCCACCCAGGTGCCAGCTCAGCACCCCCAACAAGGCTACCGATGCAAACGTGTAAGAGAAAAGAATGGCAAACCTTGTCGTCGACTCTCGTTCGAGCCATCTCGGCTCAGATGACACGACATCTACCTCATCGATCGAAAATCTGTGGAAACAGACGAAC
>PJEX01000096.1:113425-124992 GCA_005350895.1 Colletotrichum tanaceti
CCTGGAAACGCCAAGAGCCCCCCCCCCCCCCCCCCCCCCTCTTCTTACTCCCCGGGGTAAGGGGGGTGGGGGGGAGAGACACGTGCAGGACGAAGATACTGTAGTTACAACAGCCCAGGCCCTCCGACTGACAGAAACATTCAGTGAATAGGGCTGGTGGACCAAATCAAAGTGTCGACGAGGTGCTAGCCTGGCGACTACCTATAGGGATAATATCGCCCCGCCGCTGGTTTGTGCTTGTCAGCCGTCCTCCCCCGCCCATTCCAATGAGGCTTGTGACGTGAGCAGAACGACTCACGCAGTGGCGCATTTCGAAGGAAGTGGCCGACTTGATCCACGCAACTTCGCTGTGCCCCGAATTGCTGTGGTGCCTGTAAGAAGCATCCGCGAAGGAAAGGAACAACGAGGTGAAGTCGGCCGGTGTTATCCTGCCGGAGAGATGAGGCGATTACCACTAAATCCAGGTACACACCAGACACCAGACAACAGGTTGGCCGACATCAGAAGAGACGGGGCCGCAGGAACGTCGACGATTGGGCGAGCCGACAACTGGAGGGAGGTAAGGGGGCAGGAGTGCTGCGAGGGCGTTGGGGTTGGAGGGAGAGAGCCTGAGAGGAGAGGGCACGAGGGAACACGGGAACAGAAGGAACAAAAAAGGTTTCGGCATCACCAACAACCGCCCCTTCTGCAATCCCTGCATCGGTTTGAAGCACCGACTTGGCCGCACCGCACTAGTCCCAGAAAGGCATGGCAAAAGAAGGTTTTCTCCTAGTGCCCCCCAGATTTCGAGGCTCAAGTCCAACGGCAAACCTTGTTTTTTTCAACCGCGCAGCCAGGGGCTCGGGCTTTTTGGGCGACACGACGAAACCAAGACGTGTTACATCACTGCTTCACCTCATCGCCACTCAATGCCCGTCTCAAGCCTTTGTGTTCTTTTCTCTGGCGCGCACACAAGCACACACACACACATAAGGTACACACACAAACAGGCGTACGCGCATACTCAACCAGCCTGTGGCTGCATCACCATTCGCTCGCCCATTTTCTGCCTTCGCAGTGCCCCCCCCGGGGGGTTCCCCCATTGGCCCTTTTGTCTTTCCGTCGAGCATCAGTCTCTCCCTCTCCATCGCTAGGTTGGAGGGCAGGAAGGCAATGTGTGCGTGGGGTGAGAGGTTACACCGTACACAGTACCAGGAATCGGTCCAGCCACAGACGTAGTTGTGACAAGCATGGTTGGCATGCCGCGCCCAGGCCTGTCTTCCATGTCCCGAGCCCGCTCTCGACGAGGAACCAAGACCAGATGCGATGCCGTCTTGTGGCCCCTCGCGACATCTTCTAACAAGCAACATGCACGTCACGATATGTTCGCCCCATCTGCGCCCCTCGCTGCCCATCATCCAGTTGCCGGCCGAGCTGAGGTAGAGACTGCTTCTCATTCGCCTGCCCCTGGGCTCATGGCCTTCCTCGTCGTATGGATAGCCCGTTCTTCCCTCCCTTGCCTTTGCCCCCCCCCCCACCGAGTCTGGCATCCTCTGTCCGACAACCCACCAGTACATCTCACCCTTGCCCAAGGTTGGACTTGGGCCCCATTTGGCGGTTTGGCTAACTCTCCGGACCTCACCTGGCCCGCGCGGGGGCCCTTCCCGAGTCTCTCCCTTGCCAGTCCCTACTGGGGTGGCCCTTCTCTTTCTCTCTCTCTCTCTCTCTCCTCCCCCCTCTCTCTCCTTCGCGTTCTTTTTGACCTCTTTATGCGACGTCCCCTCGCCTCTACGCTTGACCGTTGGACTTCTGCCTGTGGTCTCTTCCTCATTCAGGCTGGCCCCTTTCCTTTCTCTTGAGTGGCTGGTCCTTTTGCTCCTTGTTTCTATTCGCAGGTCCCAACTTCGCCTAGTGTCTGTTTCGTCTGGTCCGCCCTTCGTCCAAGAGCGGCACTCCTCTCCAGTCCATCCTGTCTTTTCACTTACTCTTTTCACTTCTCCATCCCATCCGTCCCGTTCTCCATACTCTCTCTTCCTTCCCTTCATCCTTCTGATCCTTTCACATTGTGTGATTATTTTCTTTCTTTCCTTTTCTCCTTCGATAGGGACATCTTGGACCGGTCTATGGATTAGATGGTTCGGAAAGCGATTTAATATCTGGCACCGCTGCGGCTCGACGCCTGCGCTCTCTCATCTCTTCGACCAGTGCCAGGTGAATAATCGACGAGATGGACAGCTGGGGATATGGTGACCTGTGGACGCGGAGTAATGCCGACGGCGTGACGATGGGCGGCGGCAATGGCGCGGGAGATTCATTACGAGGTCCCTTCAAGGCTACGGCCAACTCGACGTCGGCCATCGTCAACCAGTTCCGTTTCCAAGCCGCGAAATCGATTCGAACCTCGACCATCATCCTCGCCGTTTTCAACGTCATCGCCGCCTTCGCCACAGCAATTGGGATCTTCTGGGACGGATATGCAACGGCCAAGAGGAACAACCAAAAGTTCGGCTTCAGGTACGCCAACCAAACTGGCACCCGGTGTGAACGAGGACCGCTGGCTAACGCACCCTTCACAACAGAACACATGGTTTCACATTTGTTGGACCGGCCGAGTCCTTTCCGCTGATCCTGTCCGTCGGAATAGTTGTCCAGGGCATCGTCTTCGCTGTTGCACAGTCGACTGGACTCGACCACCTGTTGACCCTGGGGTGCACCATCACCTCCCAGATGATGCTGCCCGGTTCGTGACTCCCTCGCCCCGACCACTCGAGCCTCGCTAATCGTCCTCACGCAGCGGTCTTTATTGTTCCCTACATCCAACTAGTATTCGCCCTGGAGGTGGCCTTCCGGTCTCTGCAAAAGAACCCGCTGCCGCCTCGCAGCAAGTGGAACGTCACGATTTGCCTCGCCATCGTCGGCACTTTCCTTCTTGTCACTTATCTCGTTACTCTCTTTGTTCGCCCTCCCAATTTCTGCTTCGCCTCGCTCTTCTGGTTCGTCCAGCGCTGGAAGGAGGGATGCTTCGTCCTGTTTACCTTCATCTCGGTGGCACTGCTTGCCTCGACTCTTATTATTTTCTTTCGCCTTCATAACAACGCCACGATAGAGAACAGCGAACGTGTCGCCGCCTCCAGGATGGTCTACTTCCTGGCGGTCGCCTTCATTTCGACTGTGAGTTAATTGGTCCTTTCCCGTGCGAGCGTCACCAAACTGACAGCGCCCAGACTCTTCTCGTCCCCTTCTTCTTCAACCTTTCCTTTACGGAACAGCGGAGCGCCACGGGAGAGTCCCTCACGCTATCCATGATCGCCTCTGTTGTCGCCAACGTGTCTGGCTTGATGACCGGCGGCCTGCACCTATTTTTGCGATCAAATACCCTCTCCACTATCGGCCCCCGCCAGAGCGGAAAGTGCGAGTCGGATCGCAAGAAGCTCAAGGCCGGAATTCGGGTCTATAGTGGTGACGACGAATACGAAAACCACATGATGAATCCCGTCGGCCAGACACGATCCCTGCGAAGGATGGACAGCACCGATAGCCTGATGCCTGAGAAGGAGGAAGAGGCACGCATTGAGAGTCCCTCCGGCTCACCTACTTACGCGAACCCTCTCCGATCGAATGCCGTCTGGCAGCCGGCTCGTTCTCCTGTGAAGACACCCGAGCCCGCCCAAGTCTCGACCTACCAGGTCCCCAAGGCCCACGCTCGCAAGAGATCATACTCCTTGTTTCCATCCGAACAACAAAACAACAACACCAAGTCGATCACCTTGCTTCCGGCCAAGACTTACGCCCCCGGTGCAAGGATACCTGACGAGGACGGGATGATGCTTCTCAGACCTCCACCAATGCACTCTCAAGGCTTCCGCCATCGTCGCGAATCTTCCCTCGCTTCGTCGGCCACTGTGCAAATTGGCCTTCGTCTGTCAAACGTTGACGACATGCCGCCACTTAACTCGCACTACTTCCTGAACAACGCCAGCGTCAACAGCCTGAGCTGCCCTGATGACGGGGACGCCGAGGCCTCCAAGCGGCTCAGTGCCTTGGCGCAGGTCGTTGTTGCCAGCGATAGCGGGTCGTCCGACTCGGAGGAGGATGACACCTTGGTGTCATCGCCCATCCGTCGCGAGAAGGATGTGAGGATGAGGGCTCTCCCGTCTGTTCCCAGGGTCACCGTGCCCAGGCAGTCGCAGCTGCAAGAGCAAGAGCCGGAGCAGCTCACCCTCAGCCCGGCGGTTTACCGACCCGAGAGCCCGCAGAAGGCCAGAGTCACTAGCCCTCAGGGCGTTGGCTCCAACGCCCCCGCGCAGCGCAAGAAGGCGCCTGTCAAGTGCACCAAGCAGAATTGCCAATGTTCTGGTCAGCACGACAAGCGCGCCTGGATCTGAAGCTAGCTGCACTGCCGCCGATATTCTTATGTTCGGAAGTCATGAATTAGACGAACGGACTGTTCCATAACGTGCGGTAGAAGCGTTTCGTCCGACCTTCGTAGTTCCATACCGGAGTTGACGGCGCACCGTGACACGGCTTTCCTTCCTTTCTTATACTTATTATTCGATTTCATTGGATGGCGTTCTTTCTTCTTTATCCTGCGGAGATACCTGTACGACATATAGTCTACATATTGTTTGTTTTGTTTATCTCTCCTACGATGCTTCTGCGACGACGCACTGTGTACGATGCGTGGACAGGCAAGGCTTTCGTTGGGAGAGCGCGGGGGCCTAGGAAAGGTAAGTCTCGGAGTACTGGGACTCTTCAAAAATGAACGGATGGATGGGTGGACACGATGGGCATGATTGGTTATGAGATGGACCGGAGAGCGGAGGTAAAAGCCACTAGAGAGGGCATCTATACTACTGAAGGCGCGGTAGCTCAATGAATCAAAAGTGCTCAAACAAACTGCCGGTTCTTCCCCTTTTGTAACTGTGACATCAACACTTGTACGCGAGGAATAGCAAGGCAGGCCTGGGTGTGAGAAGAGGCAGGCAGCAGCGACAGGCAGGCAAGATTGGTTTCGGTCCTACACGATAAAACTTGATTGGGGAGATGACATGCCGGGCTTTATTTGCCTTTCTGCTGGTCTGCCTCCACGCGTCTCTCCTCCCACTTGTCCCAGCCAGCTTGGCAGGGGTCCTCCTCCACCACGAGGTCCCGGAATCTGAAAAGCCGCGCAATGGGGGTCTGCAAGCCCCAGGTCAAGAGGCCAATGTCCCTCGCGATGGCCGTGACAGCGAACCAGCCGACGGCGCATACGGACCCGGCCAGGCACCCGACCAGTACCTGCTTGACGGTGTGGTAGTCGAGGTATATCCGGCTCCAGGCCACCGCGGCGGCGATGGCGAGCGCGGCGGCGCTGACGACGACGCGCTCGACGAGCGAGTACGGGCGGTGGTGCCGCCGCGCAGACGAGGGCCGGTGCCTGACCAGCAGGAACAGGGCGAGGAAGATGGACCAGTAGGCGACGAACTGGGCGTGGGAGCTGGGCATGCCGTAGCCCTTGCCGTGAATACGGCGGGGCCGCTCTTCCTTGATGAGGCGCTTGAGGGCGAAGTTGATGGCCTCGCAGCCCAGCTGGCCGGCGAACATGAGAGCGATCTCGACCTCGCGGGTGGACCAGATCAGGGTCGCGTAGACTATGCATAGGGCCTGCGGGAGCAGGGCGAGCCAGGCGCACAGGAACGAGAGGGGGTCATCGGGGTCCTACGACGAGATTCTGTCAGTATTGCTTTTTTAGGGGGGGGAGGGAAGAGGGAGGAAGAGGGGGAGCGTGTGTTGGTCTCACATAGTAGACGTGGGTAAGGGAGAGCGAAGCTAGAGGTCTCGTGTCTTGGTCCATGACTTTTAACAGCGCAGCTTCGACTGCATTCCCGGTCTCAGCTCAGGTTCTGTTCTGATGGCTGCCTCTCTAGGTAAGTTGGTGTTCTTGACAAAAATGAAAGAAGACTCAAGAGCGAGACTCCATATGGCCTAGGAAAGAGGGGAAGAGGTGGTTGAAATGCTATGACGGACAAGATTCCAACTCCTCCTAGGGGCTGGTAAAGTTAGAGCAGACGTCGCGGATCGTGTGCACAGCACTCCAAAAATGTCAAAGTGCTGCTGTGCTGTTTTCTGCGCTGGCAGGCGCTTGCCAGCTTACCTATTCTCATCTAAGCTCAGACCAATAGGGAGCTCTGCACCCCGCCAATGGAAATAGTGCAACCTGGAGTTGCCAAAGACGTAAAAGCTGATTAGATAACCCCTCTGCCCCTGTTGTCCCTTTTTCTTTTGTTCTCTTTATGCCCGCTGCCCCACGATTCCTGACGGCAAAGGAGTCATCATTGTCTTTCAGTCACACCGCGGGCCAGCCCCCCCTCCATTCTATTCAGGGCTGTCTTGCATCAGCAGCTCGCAAAAGTAGCGCAACTGGGAAGAAATCCTTTGCCACTTTAGCCTGAGAAGAGTGTACCAGAAAAGAATGGTCTTGCTGTAGCCGGTCGCACTTCTCGCGTGTTCCGCAGCTGTTTTCGTTATTTCCAAATAAAACCACCACCAATTTCTTTTTTGCGACTTCGCCACTCATTGCTCTCCTTCGCTGCGTCGCCAATACTTCATCTCCATATGTTCGTCGCTAATTCATAGGAGCGCAAACTCTTCATCACATACTCTGCGCGGCCCCTGACAAAACATTAAGCAAGGAGCCTCGACTCACTTCCACTGCCGTCTCCGAAAGCATGAGATACGCCATCCTCAACCGGTAGCCATGGACGGCGACAGCGACGACCCGCGTCAAGACGAGCTCGGCTCCTTGCAGGCTATCTTCCCCGAGATTCAGCCCGACGACCGGCGCCCCTACTGCTTCACAATAGAACTACCGGTTCACCCCGCAAAGCCCGTCACCGTCACGTTCCCCGCCGCCGCCAATGCCGAAGATGCTGCCGCTGCCCAGCTGCTCCCGGGCACCGAACCCCGTGTCGATTCTCACGAGCTCTCTCACCTCCCCGCCGTCGTGGTCCGCATCGACTTGCCCGAGGGCTACCCGTCAGAGAAGCCGCCTAGCGTCAGCATAAGCACATCGCCACCGTGGCTTACCAGGGACGTCACAAAGAAGTTGGAGGACGAAAGCCAGCGACTATGGGAGGAAATGGGCCGCGACATGGTCGTCTTCACGTACATTGACCACATTCAACAAGCGTCGGACGATGTTTTTGGCATGGTTGACGGGGATGGCACTTTGGAGGTTGACCCGTCGCACAAGATCGCCATTTTGGACTACGACATCGAGGCTACCCGGGCTTCGTTTGAGAAGGAGACCTTTGATTGCGGCATCTGTCTAGGTACGGGGATCCTGCGATTGACGGCTGTCGGCTGTCGGCGATTAACCACTAACCTGCCGCGCAGATCCCAAGAAAGGTTCCGTGTGCCACAAAATGCTCGATTGCGGACACATATTCTGTATCCAATGCTTGCAGGAATTCTACGATAATGCCATTACGGAAGGGGACTTGGCAACCGTCCGCTGTCTTGCTCCGAATTGCTCCAAGGAGCGCGCCGAGGCCAGGCAGAGCTCAGGCAAGGGCAAGAAGCGCAAGGTCAAAACGTCCATCAGCCCCAGTGAACTGCTGCAGATGGGCCTGTCTCAGGAGACGGTGACTCGTTACGTGACCCTCAAGTACAAGAATGAGCTCGAGTCCGACAAGAACACCATATACTGCCCCCGATCGTGGTGCCAGGGCGCTGCGAGATCCAAAAAGCATAGGAAACCTGAGGGGCTGGAGGTTGTCGATGAGAGTTCGGACGAGGACACGGAGGACGAGGGAGGCGCCGAGGGACAGGGGGGCACGAACGGCAAGAAGATGAAGGCTTTCAACAGCGGAGACCTACTGGCCATATGCGAGGACTGCGGCTTCGCCTTTTGCAGCCGCTGCTACCAGTCATGGCATGGCGAGTTCTACCGCTGCATGCCAAAACGGGACCAGGGCGAGCTTTCGGCCGAGGAGCAGGCCTCGATCGACTACATCAACCTGCACACGACGCCATGCCCGACGTGCGGAGCCACGGCGCAGAAGAGCCACGGGTGCAACCACATGATTTGCTTCCGCTGCGCCTCGCACTTTTGCTATCTATGCTCGGCCTGGCTCGACCCCAGGAACCCATACGCCCACTTCAACGAACAGCCCAATGGCAAGTTTACGTCGTGCTACATGCGCCTTTGGGAGCTCGAAGCCGGCGATGGTGACAATGTCGACTACGGCTTCGCTGGCGGTGCGCGAGAGGCGCAGAACGAGGCCCCCGAGCCCGTCGAGATCGTCGACATTGTCCCTGAGATTGAGGAGCCGGACGATAGCGAGTCAGATACAGAGGCGGATGACGTCCACCGGCCACCGCCTCCTCCGGCGGGCGGTGTTGCGCGAGAAGGACCGCTCGTCCTGCGCATTGGAGCCGACGCCGCTCCCCGCGGCGGTCGAGGAGGAGCAGCCCATGGTCCTGTACCGCCGGCCGCGCCACCGGCGCCAGTCAACCCCGCTAGACGAGGCGGCCCTCTAGTGCGAGGTGCACGTGGTGGGCGTGGAAACAGAGGCGGCGCGGATGCTCGTGGCGGTCGGCGGCAGAACCCGCAGAGGAACAACCAGCCGCATCGGGTGCCCGTCGTCGACAGGAACGGGCAGATTGGCATCGGCCTGGTCCAGGACGGTGAGCTCGACCCCGTGCAGGAGGCCTGGATCAGACGCTTCGTGCAGATGGCCCTGGACGACGAGGAAGACGACAGCGACGAGGGATAAGGATGTTTCGTGTGGCCGAGGTACAGGCAGCAGGATACGATACAATCCGGGTGATAGACAGGAGAGCGTCAAGCGCTTGCGGCAAGGCAACTTGGAGATGGACGACGGGACGACAGATCAGACAAGACCATGAATGACCCTAATGAGCTATCGAGCTTTTGGTTGAGAATCTCGCGCGCTGCGCATGTGATGAAACCGCAACCTCAACCGACATCGTAACAAGAAGCACGCCGCCAACCCTCCCCCCGCCCCCCTTGTTCTCGACTGGAGGATTTTGGACCAAGAGAATGAACTCGGCTTCTGCCAAAAGAGAGGGGGGGTGCTATGAGTGGCCCTAACCCCTTCTCCCATGCCGAAATTCGAAAAACCTCCTTTCCCTGTGCCATCCCGAGAGCAATCGACCGGGAGACAGACAAGATTGATGCGCTCGATGGGACAAGCAGCGGTACGGTATCTCGCGTCTTCACGTGCGCCAACCTACTTACCCATCCGAGGAGGGAACGGGTTGTCATTCATCAATAGGGGCTTAGGGAGGCAGGCAGAGACGCCCGACTGAACTGCCATTGTTCCGCGCCCAATCCCGTCTATCAGCAGAGCCGATCCATCAACACTTCCTCCTCCTCCCCCTCCCCCGCTCGGCGGGGGATGGAACCAAATTCGACGACGACGCGAGGATACTCGCTCCGTCACACGCGCGGGGTTTCTAGACCACTCTTGTTTGGGGGCCTCGGAGTGGATTCCGGCTCGGGGGAGGGGCGAGGACCAGCAGGAAGCATCAAACCTTCACATCCCCTAGGTCTACTCCGCCCCTCGATCACTAAACGTTAACTGTCTATTATCTCATGGTACGAGTCCCACCCGCTGCGGCATGTTGCTGTTACCCCCCTCTTATGTTCCAATCTTGCTGTCTTGCTTGCGACGCCCATAGGATCTGGCCACGGCATCTGTCAATACAACCCATCCGCTAATTCGGCTATCTGTCCATCCGTTAACGGCAGACGACATGATTGGCAACATGAAAAATCCTCTCTCTCGCCGCCTGTCACCCCATTCCCCACAGGAAAGCGACACATAATTACGCGTTTGATCACGAAGAAGGGGGGGGGGGGTGAGGACCTAGGGAGGCCAGGCCCTGTTTGTGCACCGTATTTTTTTGTCAGGAAAGGCAGTCAAAGGGGCCATAGGGGTTGGAGAACCCCCAGGAGAGATACAAAGAAGAAGTAGTAGAACTACAAGAACACAAAAGTCTTGGGGGCCTGCAATCGAAGACAATCATCAATGTGCCATCAAATCCAACGCCGCTTGAACGAAGAGGCTCTATCTCTTACTCTCTTTCTCTTACTCTCCCCTCCTTCCCCCCCTGTCTCTGTTTCTCCATGCATTGTTATTCCCATAGCTCCTGTACGCCGCACGCATCGCTCGAGATGCCCCAGCGACTCTTGTCACGACCCATCCCCAGCACATATGCTCCGGCGGGCTGACATGTAGGATACTACACACACAAGCCTCCCAGTCCCACCCTACGCCTGGCGCAGGCGACTGTGCGGGCGATGGATGACTCCATGACGCCTTTCCAAGATCTAGTCCTGGCCCTAGCCCTGTCACCTCCTTTTGGCGCCCCATCCCCCCAAGTCCTGGTCGTACCTGCAAGGCGGAAGAGCAGCCGAGATCAATCAAGGAGGGTGGTGCCGGGGGGGAGGAGGGGAAGCAGGTAGTAGCAGTTGGAAAAGGCTTATCACGCAAGGCACAGCGTAGCCACGAGCAAATGGTGGGTGAGGGGAACGGGGGAGGAAGCGACAGAAAGAGACAGAAAGAGAGAGAGGTAGCAGCGCAAGCTCGAGGTATGTGTCATGCGAAAAGGGGTCGACGGGGACCCTCGGAGTTGCTGAGAAACGACTGCTACTCTGCCAACCTCACAACAGTCGCGTCTTTCCCTCCCGCCACCCCTACGAAAGCAGGCAGCTTGGTGAGGGACGAATATAGGTAGGGTGCTGGCGGCAGTGGTTGGTCTCGATGTTAGGAACGATCACGAGCCGAAGCCGAAGCCGTCCAGGGGGGTGTCAAGCTAGCTGGTTGCCAGATGTTCAGCCATACCCCGACCCTAAACCACTCACCGGTTTGGTCTGCGTCTACTCCGTACTGGGTCCGGGCAGGACAGTTGCCCAGATCTCGCGGGCTCGCTCGCCTGTATGCTCATTTGCGAGGACACTGAATACAGACCGCGAAACCTAAAACCGGACAGGCAGACCGGAGGCGTGGCAGCCCGATATAAGAAACAAACGTTCCGAGGAATTGCCATGGCAATAACACAGTTCGCTACAGTTACACTGTGAGCCGTTGTAGGAGTCAGGGAAGGAGAGGGGGGGCGTGGGTGAGAGAGAAGGAGGGGGGGGAGGGATGGAAGATGGTGAAGGGTTGAGTCGACGTCCATCTATTACCCAAGTTGAAAGTTGAAAGAACCCGGATCCAAGTTCTTGAGAACAAGGCTCTAGGCGCAAGGCCTCCATATCCTGCACACCACATGTCCCATGACAGGGAAAATATGAGGGCAGATGAAGAGCAAGCTAGAAAAGGGGAGAGAGAGGGGGAGAGAGAGAGAGAGAGAGAGAGAGGGAGGGAGGGAGAGAGAGGGAGGGAGGGAGATAGAGGGAGGGAGGGAGGGAGATGGATACCACGGCATGGTGAGAGAAAATGGAGGAGGGGTGCCGCCTACCAGGCAGGCTCTGGATCGTCGGTACGTACGAGGGTATGCAACCCGCGTGCACACCCTCCTCAATGTCAAAGTTGATCCGTTGCGTGAAACGGTGGATGAGGAGAAAAAGAGAGAGAGAG
>PJEX01000096.1:125092-137722 GCA_005350895.1 Colletotrichum tanaceti
GGGGGGGTGTTGGACTCTCGATGGATGGTCATCGTTCATGTGCAAGCCGGGCCTCGCCAAAGTTTGCACACTTTCTCTCCCTCTCTCTCCCTCTCTCTCCCTCTCTCTCCTACAGATTATTTTCTCCTCCCTCTCACAGAACAGTCACTGGCACTGCCCATGGATCACGGACTCGGGGAGTGTGAGCCTGGATGGGAATCAAGCACACGTCGAACGACGCTGCTGAGTATGTGGAGACGGGGGCCCTGGTGCCGTGTGCTCTGGAGGCGTCACGAAATACCTCACGTCGTAATCTTGCTGACGGATTCTCGTCGGACTTCGCAGTTTCCTTTTGGCCCAAGACAAGTGGAGTTGTCGCCAAGAGCGGTCATGACAAGCTATGGGCGAGATATAGAGCGTAGGAAAGACACGTATGCGTTGTACGCACGCCCAAGAGACAGAGATACCTGCAGAGAGGGACAGACGTCGACGAGACGGGCGTCGCCGACAGATCACCAGGGCCGCAAGACGAACATGAATAGAAGACCGGGCCGGTGTCAGCCAGGGGAGGAGGGAGCAGGAAAAAAAAAGAAGGTTTCTTGTCCCTGCGACTCTAGGTCCACTCTTGATTCGGAGAGAATCTTGCGATTCAATACGACCTTACAGCGCCGCCGAGGAGGGGGGGGGGCGAAGAGGGTTTCAACAGGACCTTGTTCTAACAGTCGCGCGAGTCGCTCTGGCATGGTGATATCGAGGCCGAGTCATCATCATCGTACGAAGAAGCCGCTCTCGCGTTCCCCTTTTTCCAGTTGTACATTCGTCATTGCGCCGGGCTTCGAGGCAGGCGGGGGGGGAGACAAGCGTCGTCCAGGTCTGGGGATTGATGGACACAGGGGGCCCTGTGGGTGGTGGCACCGGATGGACGACAGCATCAACGCAGGACACGGCATCCAGCCATCCACTACTTTTGGTCTCGTCCTCAGCGTCTTGTCCGGGGAAGCGAGCCGGAGAGTTGGCGAGTTTGACCACACTGTCTGCATGCGGTCTGCCACAGCTTGCCTACATATACCAGTAAGCATTCTAGACCGCTATGCCGCACCGTCCGTCGATTAAACTTCGTATGCCTGCTTTGCCTGCGACCATCGATGCGATCTGTGTGTGCCTGCGATCTCTTTCTTTTGGGGGGGGGGGGAACTTGGCCATGTACTATCGAACCCGTCTCACAATGGCCTTTTGCCATCGTCGATGCAGAAGCCGTATGTGACTACGCGGTCACAGAAGCGCTCCGACGACAGCCGGATGTGTGATTCCGGAACATTCTGCGCAGGGCTCCAGGGGCAAGTATGTAAAGGGGACCATTGCAGCTTCGACGGGTGAGCGTCCAACAGGCCCTGCCGCGACACACTTCCAGACCGGCGAATTCTCTTCCGCCTGGAACCTCGGGGCCGAGAGAGGATGCGCCGGGTGCTCTCCGCCGTTGCGAAGGAACGTAAGTCGGGATACCCACGGCTGAACCGCCACATGATCGGGATGATGCTGTTACATGTCCTCCCCTTGCTGCGAGGCTATCCGTACGTCTCTTGGATGAACATTGATGTTACAACATCAGCAACGGAAAACCAGCCCTTCTCTCATGGGCACATGCGTCACATGCGTCTGTCTGTCCGGCAGGCCCCCAAGCATTGCGAGATTCGTTGCGCAGATCCGGGTTGCGAGCAACTGGCGAGATGCAGGGTCTGCACGAGAAGAAAGGGCCAGACGAGGCCCACGGTACCTATTCAGGTCTGCTCGTGGATGTGACGCCCATCGTCGTCGTCAACCATGGGCCCTCACGTTGTAAGGTGGAAGTTGAGACAGGCTAGGGTGTATGGCCATTGGCAACGGAGGAACTGCTCGAGTGGGGATAACGGGCCTGCACTAAAGACGCCACGATCAGAAGCAGCCGCACCTTGTTTCTCCTGTTGACGTCTCGCCTCCCCAAGAGGCTAGGTGAACCCAGCAGCCAAAGTCCAACAAGTAAGCCAATTGGTCGAGGATGTTGGCATTGGTCGGCATAGCGCGACTTAGCATTCGGCCCTTCCAGGCTAAATGGAAGTCGTTGAACGGGAACAGGGGATAACGGTGCCGGTCAAGCCCAAGCCCCCTCCCCCCCCCGTGCCTTGGCTCATGGTCGTCGACAGAAACAAGCAATGGGCGGGCCCCAGGAAACCAAAGCTCCCTCCACCTCATGAAACAACAACAACAACAACAACAACAACAACAACAACAACAACAACAACAACAACACCACCATCATCGTCATATCAGAATTGTGCCATATTCAGGAGGGAAAGAAAAAAACTGAAGGAAAAACAAAAGAAAGAAAGAAAGAAAGAAGAAAAGGAGATGAAAAGCATGGGATGAAGGGGAGGGAGGACATGGGGCTGCGGCGGATGGGTAGAAGATATTGGCGTTGCGGGGTATTCGTGTACCTGTAGCCGTAAGTCTCCGTACATGGCCTGGCCTGCCTGCCACGGAGGATAGGACCCAAGGGACGATTCAATTTTTAGTTATTTTCACGACATCTGAATCTTGCTTTCACACTATGGGCGATGGATGGGGTATCGAGGTCCTGTTGCACGACCGCTTGGCGAGACCAACTCAAACCCATCGTCCATCTGTCTGCCCCCCCCCAGTATTCTCCATCGGCCAATATCCGTCTTCATCACCATCCGTCGTTCGTGCATGGTCGGTCGGCAAGCCGGACCTGTCTTGGTGGTACGTCGCTCCAGGGTCGCCTCACAGCCCCAATATTGCCGCGGATCCTCCTTCTCCCTGACCCAGAGTATTCCTTTTCTTTCTTATTCCCCTTTCCCTTGCTGCAACAGGGCCGAAATTGACTGTATCCGGGGAGCGAGTCGAAACAAATCCAAGGAACGATAGGGCTGCACCGCCACATATCCGACAGCGATGCAAATTGCTTCTGTTCTATCCGTACATAGCACATAGTAAGTCGAGAGAAGACATACATGGAGCGTGGCACGCATGGACAATGCCACCGCCTTCGGTCGAGGTTTCCCTGTTGCGTTATTCGTCCAGTCGAGCCCATGCAGGCAATCTCGGATGATAATTGCAGCATTGAACGTCGTCATTTCTCAACACCGGCATGCCAGTCCACCATTCCCTTCGCAAGAGCACGGCGCGTCTGATGAGTGGTGGAAGCCGATGAAGAGCCGCCGAGTCGTATTCCGTGTCTGAATCCTGCCATGACGCCTCCGCCTTGTCTGTTTATGCTCCATGACCGGCTATGTTTGGGTGGCCCGGGTCTGGACTGTGCAGCCCGGGTTTAACCCTACCGATGATGGACATCCCCTTGGCCCTTATGTAGGTCGTTTGGTATAGGTTCTCCTCTAGGCCGTGAAAGCCTTTCTGATCGCCTTAGTCATTTGCCAGTCGTCGACACCCCGGCCACGCTCTCGGAACGTAAGGCCGATTTGGAAGGCTAGTCGGCGCGACAGGAGCGTGCGAAAGCGTTCTGGCGTTCTGGCGTTCTGTCATCAAACGTGGCAATGCGCTCAGGCCGCCCCCTCTCTCCCCCCAACCTACCTGGCACCTTACCTTAGGTACCTAGGTATCCGTACCGTACCTACCTCTATCACCCTACGTAGGTACCTACCTACCTTACCTAGACACATCTCTCAAATCGGCGCTAAGTGTGTGGAAAGCCGGACGGCTCACGCGCCACAAGATCGTGTCCACCGTCTTCTGATCCCGTCCCGACACTCGCTCGCTTGTGTCGCCTCGGTTTGATGGCTTTGTGTAAGTCTTCTGCCCTATGTTTTGGGGCGAGAGTTGGACACTGTGCTAGGTAACCTGAAGCAGGGCTTCCCATGTTGCGCTTCTCGTGGGATGTCCCCATCGCAATTCCTCAAGTTCATCTTATGATTGTGCGCAGGTGCACCGGACCGGTGCTTGTGGGCTGCTCGACGGCAAGCACGCCCTTGGAAGACGCGCACCCAAACCAACGGACAGTCGAATGACGACGAACTAAACTTTGTTGATAAGCCCACCTGTGTGGCGGCTTACACCCGCCTAGGTACCTAATCAGTGCGCTTGCGGCCAACGGCGCTGCCGGATGGAGCCAAGGGGGGCGGCCGTTGGCATTTGCCGGAGAGATCAGCGCCAGGGCCGTGGCGTCCGTTGCTGACTCAACACTGACAACACTTATTCCGGCCAAACAATCAAAGATTGGGCAGTGAGGACCCAGCCCCCGGGGCGGCACCCAATTCGACCTGGAATGCCGCTCCCAATCCAGCAGAAGATGAACAACGGGCGGCTGCTCTTTCTCGGGGCCTCGGGGCCTCGAGGCCGTGGGATTCGGGATATGGGATAGGAAAAGATGCGTTTCTCAATCGAGCAACAGACTCCTTACGAGGGCGGGAGGACATGGTCCCAAAGGGGTATGCTCTGCCGGAAACGTGTCCCGAAAGAGCTAAGAACCCAGTTGATGCCAGATTAATTCGTCCATGACCGGAGAGATGTGGGCAAAAATTGCGGGGGGCGGCCCTCTTCGGTAAAGACGGTTTGCAACTGTAACAAGGTCCTAACGAGATGCTTGGTACAGAGAATCGGGGAGTCTTGCGCCATCCTCTTGTGCCCCGCGTCCCCCGTCCCCCGTTCTCCTCCTGAGTCTCCGTACGTCGTCTAGCAATGCCACCAGGAGCCGACTGCCGCGCGAGAACGAAGCTATGGCTTTTGAAGCCCTCATTTCATACCCGCCCCTGTAGCGCCCTCAGGACAGGTTGCCCTCCAGTCGATCCGTTGCAGTCCCGTGGCTTGTTGGAGCTTGTCTCCATCCAGACTCCATGCTCTTGGAGCAACCCCGACTCGGAGAATTGATGACAAAACATTGGACGCGCTGGGTTGCAACAGGGAACACATCAAATGAAGCGCGCCGACCGTCTGGAGCGAACCTTTTTGTGCCGCAAGGCTGCCGCACACGTTCCAATCAATAGTGTTGGCGGCCTAGTGTAAACGCCTGTGGCTCACACTAGCCATGGCACAGAGCCATCAAAACGCGTCCGAAGATGTTTTGTTGAGTAGGTATTCGAGCAGGTTTGAAGCCGAAACACCAAGAGTTATGAAAACGCGGGTTTTCTTCTTCTTCTTCTTCTTCTTCTTCTTCTCTCCAACCACCGACAAATAGTGCATCCGCATAACGTCAGTATTGTGAATGTATTGATGTGCCTTCACAGGATAGGGGACCATAAGAAAGGGCCACTTCTGGTTGTAGGGGTATAAGACATGGCAGATATAGACCTTAGCCCGCTCAATATGGTCATGGGTTGGAAAGGGGATAATCTCGGTCTTGCAACCCACAAACAAGAACTGCGAAGCTGTCGTTTCCCAGAAACAAACCCCCGACCCTCGCGTATAAAAATAACAGAGAAACCTGGCCTTGGGGACCAGGAATTACTGTAAACCATAACGGCAAGCAAGCCCCTTAAATGCAGGGGGCTACATTTTAGTAATTGGTCGGTGGTGACTGAGTCGCAACTTGCGGCTGTTGTTGCCGCTGCTGTTTATCTGATGTAAGTTCGTGTTTCCCATGACTGCACAGCCCGGTCGAGCCCTGTCCAGTGTTTCGAGATCGAAACACAGGCCATCACCATGTCGTGCTTCTCTGTCCAGAGACATCTCTCCACCATGAGAAGGATGACGAGAGGTATGAAAGCCCTTCCAACGGCCAATCATAGGCGGATCGAGCAGCGGCCAAGGCGTGACTGGGCCCATCAAGGCCGTTAGGGGCTTCATGGTGGACCGACTAGGATGATAGCTGGTCAGACAAGCAAGCGGCAAGCCACCTGCACCAAGAAATCCGCCTCGACGAGAGCCTACAGGCGTGGCGAGCCCCGCGCCCGCGCGATCTCACAGGAAATTTGCCGTGAACCCCCTCGGACCACCCCGGATGGTTACATCCACCAAGGGGTGCTTCCGCCGCGAACGTTGTTCTGTGACGAGGTCTGCAACTTGAACGGGGGGCATTCTTGAGGTGAGGGGCGTAAAGAACACCGCAGAAATTATACCAGCTCCGGACACGCATCGCCCGTGGATTGCGAGAATTGAACGAGTAGTCCTGCGAAGGTTCTCAGAAGATTGATATTACCGGGGACCCGACTAGGGAAGAGACTCAGCCTCCTCTAGAGGCACAGACTTTTTCTTGGTTTGGTGGAGGGCAAGCGGGTAGGTAGTCGACAGCGGGAAAACAGGTCGTCCAGGGTGGTGTGCGACCCTCGGTGGTGTAGCTCTAGACGCTCCCGCAGTGGCGGTACAGGAGGAACCGTGATCGGCCATGTAGCCGTGCCGCCGGGGACTGCCAGTCACGGCTGTCTCCATGAGAGGGGAGTCGTACGACAATCATTTAGCGGCATCCCGAAAGAGCGGTCCGTAGAGGTGCTCGGCAAGTCGACGTGGTCGTTGTTATTGCTTGTCTGTTGCGCAACTTGCCGTGTTCGGTAAACGGAGATTGTGAGGCTTCGTTCCGGAACCTATGAATTGCAAAAGCGGTCGGTGAAAGACGCACGTACCGACGTGACCTGCAACTCGCTTGCATGCGGAGTGAAACACTGCGGCGATGAACAGACGGTGCCCTCTGCGGCCAGCTCTAGATGCTGAAGATTGCATCGAAGGTCTGCGTGGGAGTAGTCATGTGCGCAGACATAAGTCTCAGATGCGGTCTACTATGTCGATGCTGAAGTGAACTGCCCGTCTGAAGTTGATGGACCTACTACATACTGCTGTGCTGCGTGCATCGATTATCGCTGTCACTTGCATGCGGAGCTCAACGGCTTGGATTGTCGGTGCAGAAGCGCAGACAGCAGTCGTGTCCACCCCCGCTGACACCTGCTGTCAGGTACTGTGGGTAGGGGAGACACCATCCTATCAGTGATGGGCGGGCTATGTAACGAGAGCGAGTATTAGATACTTGAGCCGGTATACTACGTAGAAGTGAACTGGCAGGTCGAGGCAAAGTACAGAGTAGACGGCATCAACATGGGCGAAGGGGAACAGTGCGCTTTACCGCGGCAAAGCGAAGTAGGATTGGCGTCAAGACGGGCAAGTACCGAAGACGAGACCGCCTTGATATGACGACAAGGTAAGGTAAGACAGGGCATCGCAGTCCGGAAGCGCGATGCAAGAGTGAGATACGGTACCTGCCTAGAATACCTAGTCGAAGGTGAAGCTCGAACTGGACTCGACGAACTAAGAGGTAACCAATAGCGGAGGGCGAGGTATACAGGTACGTAGAGCAAAGGAATCGAATGCAACGGCGCTGGCGAGAGTCGCGATAGACTTTGATTTTGGGCGGACCAAATAAACGGAAGTACGATGGCGCTGCGACGTACCTGCGGTTGTGCGCTTCGATCCCGTACACCCCTCTCTGTCTGCTTTGCAACGCGCGCGCACACACACACACACACACACACACACACACACACACACACACACACACACACACACACACACACACACACACACACTCACACACGCAGTATGGCGAGTCTCATCGCGGGGACGTGGAGAAGGTGACGGCGATGTGCCCTTGATGAGGTGACTTGCTTGTGGGAGTGGGCGAGGATCACGGCGGGCGGGGGTCTGTGTGCCAGTCCACGGTCCAGGGTCCTGATCATGATGTCGAAGGTCCTGGGCCTCAGGGGTGTTAATTGCAGGCACAGCAAGGCGACTCGAGTCGTTGCCCTGCGTTCTGCGAGGTGAAGAGGAGCCGTGATCCACCGAGCCTGTTGTAGCCTGTCGATAGTCAATAGTGCGCTTCGACGACAGGGAGGAGGTAGACAGTTGGGCAAGTGTTGACACGGCATATCCAGAGCACAAAGCAGGCCGAGTTGCTGAGGTAGGTAGGTGCAGCTATGTGCTATGATGTAGATAAGGTACGAGGTAGGTACCTAGATAGGACAGGTCAGGTATCCATCCACTACCTACTTACGTAGTGAGCAAGAAGAAGGTTCAGCGGATAAAGTGGGATGGAAAGGGAGCCGTCGTCGAATCTTTGGCAAGAATCGGAGACCGGACGAAAAGCCGTGGGAAGTGGGTAGGTAGGCAGGCAATGCCCATGGCATTCCAGGCCCGTAATTAATTTGGGCGGACCTCACGCAGAAAGGGAACAAGGACTTGTGTCGTTGTTCCCAGCAGGACGCCACAGTTACCTCTTGAAGAAGGATAGGAAAGAGATGGAGAAATGGAGAAGAAAAAGTGTACCTAGACTTCACATTGGAAGTGTAGACTGAAGGACGGGCCTGTTGTAGACATGTAAACATCTACTTAGATATCCGTAACTGGGTTAAAATATCCGTCCATACTTGCTCTCTGCAAGTGCAAAAGCTCAAGTGGAAAGAATAGAAGTGGGTTGGCAGAAGGAGCACGCACACGTACGTTCCCGGACCTGTGATCCGTGTGAGGATGTCCGACAGATGATACGTCCCTGTCTGGGCAGAAATTTCGAATGAGGGAGGCAGGAGCACCTGAGGAAGAAAGATGGGAGGTGGAGCCGGGCCCATGAGGTGATACGCGATGCTGACTGGCCGGCTCCTCGGCGGGATTGATTCAGTCCCCCGGCTCTAATGGCACTTTTAGCCTGGCCAACCCTGCCCGGTCCAATTTGAGTTTTCTAGTCGGTGCGGGTTAGTATCGGACCCATAAGGTACACTGTGCTGTGAGGGGCACTGTATCTCCCAGCGACAGAACATGCAAGAACTGTCCACTCAATGACCGTCCAAGCGCTGCTGGAGTGGCGGGCATGCTGGATTAGGCGCTGGAAAATGGAACTGGATAAGAGGCCTCGCAGGCATGGTGGCCTGGACCTGGGTAAGGGGTCCGTGAAGAAGAACACGAAGAAGAAGAAGAAGACGGGGGAGGTCGCGATAGTGGCCCTGGTGGTCGCTGTGCCGGGGTCCATGGTAGTGACGAAACTGGCCGGCGACGGGGCGAACAACGGGGTGACGGAGACGGAGGGGGTTGATGGTGGATGAGAGGGTGCGAGGTTGGCACGAGGCACCAACGATGGGAGGGGGCACCATCAACAAGGCTCTAAAATGGGAAACTTGGGAACGTCTGCCTCTGGTCGCCGGGCAGTGCCTTCCTGCGTTCCGTCTCTTCCCCCGACCACCCGACATCGCACATTAGGGGGAGGAGCTAATAGAATCAGCAACCACCATACTACATCGTATGTATGTACCTACCTAGGTATGTACGGAGTAGAGGCAGGAGTTGAGCCACGAGCCATGAGCTCATGGCACGAACGACGAAGAAGGAGGGGCCGAGACGAGAGTTACACTAGCAGACGCAGACGCAGATGTCAGTGTCATTCGACACCTGCTTAGCCTAAGGATCTACATGGGCGGTTTTGGACGCGAGACGTACCAGAACAGTGTCCAAGATATCCGTAGACTCCTAGTATATACTTTTACAAGTGTGTGCTCCTAGTTTGCGCAGCGCACCAAGAATCTTCGGGTCACGGTCTATCTACGCACCGCGCCTAGGTACTCTGGCTCCTCCCTACTTTTTCCTTCTTCCGGCGAAGGCTTGCTCCGGATTCCGGCCCCGTTCCGCCTCCCTCAACCTTGACCTTGACCTTGCAAAACGACAAGACACGACAAGACACGACACGTTGGAGTAATGCCCATGGGCCATGGCTCTGATCACGGGCTAGTCATTTGCTGTACCTAGAACCCCGACTCTTCTCGAATTGCGCCTTTTCTGTCGATTCTGTCTTTGTATTGCCAGTCGGAAATACCCTGCATATCCGCATCGACTTCCCTGCTGCACGACCCGACTCGCTCCAAAAGGTCTGTTCCTAGTTGACCGACTGAGGCAATTGGGCCGACCTATGCAGAGGCCCGGTACTGAACCGTGGATCCTTGGAAGAAGAGGGAGGAAACTTGTCGTCGAGTCGTCAATGATCGCCGTCGGCAATCCGCAACTTGATCAATGTCCGTCAACGCGATCGCGTCTGGCAGAAGCATCAACGCCGGATATTCACTTCCCAACCCTGGTTCAATAGCTCTGGGCCCAGCCACCAGTTCACATTCGAGAATCAAAGGGGTGCAGCACCTTCCCGTATGGTATTAAGACGATGCGCGTGAGCCAAAGTACTATGGACGGATAGCTCCTCGAGCGTGACTTCATTGCTGGGTGACGACCTCAGGCATCGTTGTAACACATCGCCTTGGAAGCGTTACGTCCCGCCCCTCGTGTCCGCTTCTGCCCTCCACTCCCCCGTGGCCCCCTCAACTTGGCCGGACGACACTCCGATCGCATCTCGCTCGGGAGACGGCGCGCGAATGATTCTCCCATAGGCTGGCCAGCTTACCAGCTTGTTTCTCGGCACCCGCGTCGAAACGAGTATGCAGCTGGCGACTGAACACCTTCTACACAGTAGAGGCACCTCACCTTCTGCCGCGCGCGCCGCCTTGCTCGACCTGGCCAATGTGGTCACCGTCGCCACAGCGAGACCCCAGGACACCGACGCTTCTCAACAGCCATATTCGGCCGCCGCTGCAGCCGTGGCTCGAAGCTTCTGCGACTACTGCAACAGCTGCGTCTCCTTTGCATGTACCCGGCCGTGACCCTCCCCTCCGCTCGGCGCGCCCCCCGTACCAAGACGCTGTTCAAGCAGAAGCACAAGCACACCAAGCCAAGGTCGAGATCCACCCCAAAGGCACGCCGTTACTAGCGACCGCATAGTGCCCGCACCTTGAATCCTCTGTACCTTGCCTCTCGATGAGGTGCCGTGAGGTCAGGAAGGCAGGCGGTCAGCCGCCATCACCCGTCCTCAATCACATAACGATTCCCTTACCCATGTCGGTACATGGAAGCAGCTCAGGTACCTTACAACCCCCGTCCAGACGCCTGCAAATGGCAAGCCGGCATGCCGCTCCTCTCACTTCCAGTCGGTTGCCATTGCCCCTGCTACACTGCTTACGGGTCCCTTTACTATTCTTCCCCGGGGTGAGACAGTTGTCCGCGACGCTCTACCATAGCACACCAGGACGATGCTCTCCGCCCTTACCAATTGGCTGAGCCCTCTTCCGTGTCGACTCTTTGGGGGTTTTCTTATTTTTCTTTTGGCGTTGAGTCGATTATTTACCATGCATCCCGGGACACGATGTGTGAAAGTGCAGTCCTCCCCCCCTCGTTCCTGTTTTTTGAGTGACAGGACCGACTGCTACTTTTTGTGTGTTTCCCAGGTACTCCCTCCGCTTCGGTTGGTAAGAAGAAGGTGAGCGAGGTACCCAAGCGCCCCTCAGTCTCAACTCCCAAACAGACAGAGGGGCTGGAGGGCAAGGTTCAAAGGGGGGAGCGAGTAAGTGAAAAAGATGGAAAGAAAGAAAGAAAGAGAGAGAGAGATAGAGATGACGGGAGAAAATGAAACAAAATAAAAAAAGATACTCTGCGCACAATTGCCAGGTACCTTGGCAGGAATGCGGCAGCACGATGCCAAAGATGCGATGCGACTGGTTCTTAGGATTCCGGACACGGCACCTCGATTTTGGTCGAGTGGGTTACACATGGGCAGACGGGGACCACGGGGACAGCGATATGTACCCTTGTACCCCCCCAGTCACAATCCGGGTTCCATCAACTGCCATGATGAGGACCGACCCATCAACCCTGCGCCTTTTACGGACCCCTGGTCCGGGTGCGGGCACAGACAGTTAGCTTCCCCTTTCAGGAACTCCTCCCACGAACATGCCTGTACTCCTCCGCATCTCTTCGCGCCCTTTTTTTTTTTTCTTTCTTTCTCTCTCTCTCAAGGTTATTGCGGTCTTTATCCGTACATTGCTCAATTGTATTATGTGGTTTTTCGTACCTCTTTACCTCCCTCTTCCCTGACGATCGTCCGTCGTTGCCACTTCGCGTTACTTGTTTCTCGGATCGTTGCTGACCGGTAACATCGTCTGCGGTCCTCAGCCATAAACTCTCGCTGTTTTTTCTTTCTTTTCCGTCGCCGCCCACTACAACTGTCAACACCCTGCCCGAAAACCGGCCATGGCGAAAGAGAGCGAAGAGGGCCCAGGAGATTACGCCTGGCCCATAAGGTCGTTAGCGCCCATGTATGTAAGTCATACCGGATCTCCATATGAGTCTAATCATGCGCAAGAAGGCCTTGAGATACGCAACCGACAGCATCGCGAGTCGTGGGACCGCATTCGATATGCCATGGCATCAAGCATTCTTGACCGGCCGGCCCAGCTACCTTCCTCTTACTCACAAGAGACCCAGGTCTTTTCGGCCTGCCTGAGGCAACCCACACCCCTCGCGAGAAATTTCAATCTGGCATGTACCTCTTGCTGTCTGGTCCTCTACAGAGTCATGGCACTTGTTGACCTGACGGCGAAGCCCGAGCAAGAGAAGAGCAAAGTTACCACGCCTGAATGCTTGAACGAATTACGCCGTTTAGAGCCTGACTTTTGGAGACCACCCCCCCCCCCCCCCCTCCTTCCGCCAAACAACGGCCGCGATGGGGGAGGGGTCAGAGACATTTCCTCTTACCTGACCAGCCCGCCAGCAAAAGCCTCAGTCAGGCGCCTGTGTCTATTATATTAACCGTCTCTTAATATTGCCTGCCCACTCCACCATACCCGGACAGGGATG
>PJEX01000097.1:5320-18025 GCA_005350895.1 Colletotrichum tanaceti
GGGGGGGGACAAACCGTTTCTCGACTCTCGAGAGGCTGAAGAGGGAAGAAAAGAAGAAGAAGAGGGACGAGATTGAGGCGAGTTAAATAGAGAGGAGAATTAACAGCACACAGCTTCGAGGGAGAGGCAAGAACGGAGGGCAGGCACGCACCTGCTCTGTCGTCTGGAGGACCTCCTTCCTCTTCCATTTTCAGGGCGGCAGGAGGGGGATGGATGGTGGGATGAGGCAAGCATGGCAGGAGCAGCATGGCGAGAGTTCAACTCACAAAGAAGGCGGAAATAGTATCATCCCAAAACTATATCATCCGCATATCCCCTTCCATGTAACAGACGATACAGAGGGAGTTCTTTCCATGCCCAGTTACCTGTGTTGTCTGGAAGCAGCACATTGGTAATGAATGTAAGCGGGAGGAGAGGACTGGCGGCCGCCGGCCGAAGGTAAGATGGCCAAGAGGATGACCTAGGAAAACAGAGGTCCGCATTGAAATGGGGGGAAAGGGCAGCCAGACTGAAGACGAAAGTCCAGCTTATCCCTATTTTCTGCCAACAGGACGTCGGACCTTTGTTGTAAATATGGGTTGAAAATAGACGTGAGATGTTTATTAGCCAAGGTAAGGCAAGACATAGAATTCTTTTCGTCTGCACAAGACAAGAGATTAAACACTAGATATTAGGACATTGAGAAGATGTTGTCACGAAGATGTAAACCACAATTGCAGCACAGCAATTGTGGATCCACTTTTGTGTCTCATCTTACTCGTCACAAATGTTGAATATTAGACGTGATCAGTTAATCAATGGATGGGATACTGGAAGTGACATCGGGCTAAACATTGAGAGCATCACGGGGAGAATCACTGGATGAGAGAGACTGGATCAAGAAGGCACAGACACAAAACCGTTGTATTTAAACCAATTCCAAGCCGACCCATTATGTAGAGAGAGAGAGAGGTAAACCGAGAGAGAGAGAGTATGTGTGTGAGGTAGAGAGAAAGGAAGAGAGAGAGAGAGTGTGTGTGTATCTCTGTGTATTTGGGTGTGGTTGTGTGTGGCTGTATGTGGATTTGTATGGTTGTGTGTGGTTTGTGTGTGGTTTGTTTGTGGTTTGTTTGTGGTTTGTTTGTGGTTGTGTGTGTGTGTGTGTGTCTGTGAAATATAGAGAGCGAGAGAGAGTTTGTGTGTGGTTGTGTCTCTTTTCTCTGCGAGGATGTGGCGACATCGAATCGATGGATTTCGATGTTGGCGATCTAGTGCGCGTTGCACACATCCTCAAACCATGTCTGGCCCCTGTCGATATCCTCATCATTGCATTTAGAGGTCGAACAGGCGCTGAGCCAGTGCATATCCCACATGCGGAGGTGGTACATCTTGTCCTCGCAGAAGTCCCGAATCCCAACTTTATTAACGTTGGGGGGGTAAGCGTGGTTGGTGGACTGAAAACACTTCTGCCAGCACTCAGGGAGGCGGTCAAGTGGAAGGTGATCGTTGGAGAGGCTCCCAGTGTCTTTGGGTTCCCAGCGACGGAGGAGAGCGAGCGCAGCAGTGAAGAAGACAGGGAGTCTCATCTTGGCTGGCTAGTCCGATGTTGGTTTGTTGGTTTGTTTGTTTGGTAGTGAGGTTCCGAGAGTTGAGAATCGTCTCAGGAGAGGTTTGTATGAAGAAGGAGGTAGTATGAGTGAAGAAGAAGAAGTGTGTGATTGTATGAGGTTTGTTTGATGTGAAGATCAATCAGAAAGCAGCTTGACAGAAGTGATGTGTCTGGCTTGAGAATCTGATGGTTGATGCTTCTTTTAGGAATCCTGTTCACTTTGAGGGGGGACCAAGGCCTTCTTATAGGGACGCTCGAACCATTTACGATGGATGCTACGATCATTCCACGTACCGAAGTCTGAGATCCCATGGTTAAGGTGTCTTGGAACCTAAGTCAGGCGAGACCGCGGTCCACCACCAGTTGGAACAACCATGGGCCCCCAAAATTTTGGATTCGATGGTTCAGATGGCTGGGAGCGTAGAAAACGGTGTCGGGCGGGCTTACTAGACCAAAGTTTGCGTTGACACCCGTGGAACGGGAAGAGCTGGCAACCTACATACGTCCAGGGTTCTTGAATGTGTCTGCCGGGAGGACTCTGCCTAGAGATTATGGACTATCTGGACGCAACCCAATACTGAGCACAGCGTCCATTCAGGCTTCTTGTCAAATGCTGAGTCTGCCGGGTCATCGGGTTATAAAGAAGGTACCTCACCAGTGTCCAATAGAGTGCCAATTCCACTTCTATTCCGATGCCTCGACTCCCGGCCAGATGCCTTGAGCACTTTCTTTCACAGTGGGGGTCTGATACCTCACCCAAACAGAATGAAAAGTGTAAGTGCGTGAGTGGCCGAAAATTTGGCAGGTGGTGCGCGCGTCACAAACTCGGGAAATTTTCCGGTAACTATGGTTGAACTGCTGGGACTGACTGGCTGCTTGAAAGCCGCCCACCCTAGGCAGTTACAGATGGACCGATTACGCAATTATTCAACAAGCCTGTTGACCCAATTCCACGATCCACGCCCAAAAAAGACTAAAAGACATACAACACCAGGTATTCGCTGGTCGTCACCGACCTAACTACTAATCCGGCCCTCACTGGCTTATCTATGGGAGAGCGGACGGGATCCCGAGTTCTCCAGTGGGTATGGTCGTACGTATCAGATTCAAAGGTTGAGCTGCTCATGTGGAGTGGGGAGAGGGGGGGGGGCAGGTACAGCCAGGCCGGGCTCCATGTTGTCAATGAAAGCACCAACTCACCGCATCTTTTCGCCAAAGTTCTTTCCCGAGCATCGAGTACCCTGGGGGGCTGACCTTCAGATTCTGGGGAAAGAACCGAGAAGCGGGTGCGGACGTTGACAGGACCGACGTTGAGAATAAGGTTACACCGAGGCTTAACGGCCTAGGGGATGGATCCACATTTGCAAGTTCCCGTTTGGTAGACCCTGATGCCAAGGACAGAAAAGGTACTACCGGTACTGGTTCGGGGCGGCACTTGGTAAGTGCTTGCATAGAAGAAATTCCAAGGCTGGTCGGGAGGGAGTAGCGTTGCATGTCCATTAGACCCTGTAGGACTGAAGAGGCGGCGGCAACCCCGGCTGGACCAGGTCCGAAGGGCCTGGGCAGGCAGGCACATCCGCACGGTGTGAAGTGAATCGACAAGGTCAACCACGTAGACTTTTTCAGTTGACTCACCTATTCCATCAAGGTGTATGTATGTGTGTATTTGCGGGTACAGAAATGTGCCCCGTTCTGACTTGGGTTTGAAAGAAAGATTCGGGTGACGACAAAAGCTACTGCATTTTGACATGCAGCGCATCCAGGTTGGTAGATAGGTAGATGGTCTAATCGAGTCACGTTTGCCTGTTGCGCTTTGCACTCTGGTCGGCCGATGATTCCTTCCAATGTTACAGTACTGATCGACTCGTTGTCATGACTTGCAGTGTCTACCTAGGTACCTTACCCAGGCACCACCATAGACATATCCGACGCAAGCGTGTTGGGCGTGCCTCGTTGCGTTATAATACCTACAGCATGACAGGTGGGTAAGGTAGGTAGGTAGGTAGGGAATCGAGGCACACGCACCTACCTGTCTCTCCGTTCTCCACTTCCCGCTGCTTCGTCAACAGACCGCCTTATGGTTTCTGCCCAAGTCCCAGTCTCGACTCTCTAGGTACCGTATGCCTTCCTGTGACTACCTGGTGTGTGGGTAGTTGTCTGATGCATCATGCAAGTGCTGCTGGGCATGCCTCTAGTTTTGATACGCGTATTCGAGGCCACAACGGATTGCCGCATCAGGCGAAGTGGAGTTACATTCACGACCTCCGATTGGCGGAAAGAAGCGTTCGACGGCAGCTCTCGAGGTCGGGATGAAGCCTCCAGATGCATGAACGTGGCCCCGAAGTCAATTACGGGATTCACGGGCTTTACTCAAGCAGGGAAAGCCGAGCCTTGGTCTGTGCGGACAATAGTCAGCTGGCAGCGGAGGGAAGGACGACCCTTGAATTCGTCATTGCACTCCAGATTTGTCGTGAATGCTGTTGTTTGGTGTCTGAGAATCAAGTTGTTTGTTTTAACATTGGTGTCTCCACCATGACTCGTACGTCATGCTTTTGACGATTCGTGCATTGGCTGGCCTCACGCCGAAGGATCTTGGTGGCGCGACACCCCTCCGGGACGCAGGCTGTGGCGTTCAGCTAGCAGCCAGATGGGAGACAACTGCCTGGGAGATGCACCATGCCAAGTTGTTGAGATGCATGATTCATCATGTGGTGCATTGTGCTGTTTGTGGGAAGGCAGGTTGTGGATAGGCACGACCGTGGTGTTGACGTCGAACTGAGGTTGAACCTAATGCATGGTGCGGACAGTCGAGGGCGATAAAATGTCCAAAAGGTGGGATCCAGACCGGCGAACCGGGTACATTTGGCTGTATGATGTAACCAATCCAAGTTTCTCGTCCGTTGGTTCGTCGGATCAGTCGGGAAAACGGAGCCGGTGGGCGATAAGTTGACAGCTGACAGGGGTCGAAATTTGATCACAGCAGGGGTTAGGGGGGGCGGCACCCGCCCTGGGCGCCGCATGGCGCACGTTGCGTGCTGGTTCCTCGCCGATTACCACAGCAAATCGATCGATGGATCCCGCCTATCCCGCGCGCGCCCCCAATGAAGCCCGACATGTCCGCTGACGCCCTAGACCTTTCTCGGGGCGACCTCGCACATTGCGCTGGCGAGTAGACCTTCTTATTTTCCCTCTTCTTCCAAAAACCGCAATTTTTTTTTTCGTTACACCGCATCCCCCTCAAAGAGCCGCCATTTTCGACCGAGGAACGACTGAGAAACCACCGCCATGACTACTGACTCCGCCGCTGCCGACCCTACGACCAGGGTCAAATCCGCTGCTTCGACGGTATCCGACGTCGGGTACCCTCACGGCCATCTGGGCCACCTCAGCGAGCACGAAGAGGCGCAGTTAGCCGCCTTCAAGACATTGGTGGAGGCGAAGGGCCTGTACAAGCCTGGCCCGCCAGCGTCTCACGACGACCCGACTCTGCTGTGAGCTTGTGCCCCTCCAAACCCCCTCCCACGGTCGGTACTCGGCGCCTTCGTGTGCGCCGGAAAGGCCGGAAGACGAAGCGGTAGTAGTTCTGACTTTCCTCCCCTCTTTGCGTCATACTGCAGTCGATACCTGCGCGCCCGAAGATGGGTTCCCGAGGACGCCCTGGCGCAGTTCAAGGATACGGAGGATTGGCGCGCCGCCAACGACATTGACGTACTCTACGAGACCATCGAACTTGACGCTTTCGAGCAGAGCCGCCGGCTGTATCCCCAATGGCTGGGTCGTCGCGACAAGCGCGGCATCCCCGTCTACCTCTTTGAGGTCAAGACGCTGGACAACAAGACCATCTCCAACTACGAGAAGCTGGGCAAGGATTCGAGCTTCAGCAAGGCCAAGTTCGACGGCAAGACCCCGGCCGGCATGCTGCGCCTCTTTGCGCTCTACGAAAACCTTACGCGCTTCACCCAGCCCTTGTCGACGCAGCTGCAGGACCGCGAGCACCGCGACAGCCCGATCACGCTAAGCACCAACATTGTGGACATCTCCGGGGTCAGCCTGAAGCAGTTCTGGAACCTCAAGTCGCACATGCAGGCGGCCAGTCAGCTCGCGACGGCGCACTACCCCGAGACGCTTGACCGTGAGTGACGACGTCCCCTCCCCCGATCTCGAGCATGAACTAGCGACTGACAAGACCCGTTCAGGCATTTTCATCATCGGCGCGCCCGTGTTCTTCTCCACCGTCTGGGGCTGGGTGAAGCGCTGGTTCGACCCCATCACCGTGTCCAAGATCTTCATCCTGAGCCCGCACGAGGTGCTGCCGACGCTCGAGCAGTTTATCGAGCGGCGCAATATTCCGAAGCAATACGGCGGCGAACTCGAGTTCAAGTTCGGCGATCAGCCGACGGTCGACCCCGCGTGGGAGGGCACGGTGCGGTGGGAGAACGGCCACAGTGCGTTCAAGTCGCGGCCCGCCGTGTGGCGCGAGAACGAGGACGGCACGCGCGTGGAGTGCGTCGGCATCGGCAGCGTCAACGGCGTCGAGCAGAAGGAGCTCATCTGCTCCGTCCCCAAGGCGTGGCCGTCCAAGATGAGCGCGCCGGCGGCCGAGCCGACGCCCGCTGCCACGCCCGTGACCAAGGAGGGTAGCGTGACGGAGGGGACGCAGACGGTGCCGGCGTCGGAGATGCAGAAGCTGTCCATCTCCGATACCAAGGAGATCACCGAAAAGCACACCGAGGGCAGCACCGTGTCGCCGCCCACGGGAGCGGCATAGACGGACATGTTCGAGTTTGGATCGTTAAGGAAGCTGTGGTTATGTACTTTGGCACTACAACATCGGGCTGTTTTGTAATTTGGGCGCGGCTTACGAAATACCCCCCCGAGGGCGCTAGCCTTCTTCGAGGGAACGAACGGGAGCAGGATCTTTGGGCGAAGCAACATGGGCTGGAGTTTTTAAGCACAAGAACGATAAAGTCAAGGCATCACTTTCCAATTCGGAGTCCATATGGTATCACTTGACGTCGCAATCGTCCCATCTACCGAGGACCCCCCCTGGATCTCGTGCAGGGGACCGCCTCGAGATTGGATCATATCATCCCGACTGTGACGGCACGGTCCCCCGGGTCTATATCGTCCGTGTGTACTCTGTACTCTGTAGTGTTGTGAAGTGAAGTGTACGATGAAACGCAGACAAAGCCTAAAATCGCCCCCAACGCCATTCTAGCAAACCGCCCCTCCCCCTATTTTGTCCATCACCGAATGACCGCCACAGCCGCCGCCAATCTACCCGGAGTATCCCCTCCTCTTCCGCCACTCCGCCACGCCCTTTTCGATCTCGGCCCACGACACGCCGTCGCGCACGAGCTGCATCGTGACGCCGAGGCTCTCGGTCTCGCGGTTCCGGCTCTCGTCGTCGAAGAAGAGCATGTCGGTGAAGGGGATGCCCGTCTTGCGGAAGATGGTCTCGAAGTGGCGGATCTTGCTGCTCGGGTAGATCTCGAGCGGGCCGTCAAAGTACTCGAGCGCCTTTTTCGTCTTCTCCTTCTTGCCCGTGCCGCTGCCGCCGAGGCCGCCTTCGTCGGCGGTCGGCGGCGGCACGTGCAGCAGCTTCAGCATGTCGCGGGCGAGGTCGGGCGCCGAGGTGCGCGAGGCGACGGCGATCTTGACGCCGGCCAGCGGCAGGGTGTAGAGAATGCGCGGGACGTCCGGGTAGAAGGCGAACGACTCGCCGTGGCGGTCGGCGACGGTGGAGTGCGTGGCGTTGGCCTTGAGGGGCGCGGCGACGTGGGTGTCGACCCAGAAGGGCCAGAGGGTGTAGTCGAGGTCGAATACGATGAGCTTGGGCAGTGGGAGGTCGTCGGTGAGGATGCGCGGGAGGGAGAGGGAGGACGAGTTCGTCGTCGAGGTCGAGGGCGTGCCGAGGGTCGTTGTGCTGCCGCCCTGCGGGTTCTTGGAGAGTTTCTTGGGCATTGCGGCGGGTGAAGGAGTCTGACCGACGAATTGATGTCGTTTGCCGGTTTGTTTCGCCGAGGAGGGGGGCGAAGAGGGGGGAGGGGAGGGGGGATCGAGAGACGGTGGTGGTGAGAAGGGTGATTGGGGGAGTAAAATGATCTCGAGAAGGGGTAAAACTGGTTTTGCGATTGCGACTCCTGGCGGTGACGAGCTTCGTCACTGCGCTGGCGCACTGTTGTAGGTAGTGCGGGGGTGGGGGGGGCTCACTGAAAAGGTACCTAAGGACCCTAAGGTGTAGGTATCCGTACTCCGTACGTGCTTTTTGATACGCCCAGGCTAGGTAGGTAGGTAGGTAACCCCCCCCCCCCCTGAGTCCTGCAAAGGCCCCCCCAGCAATTGATGGACCGGGGGGATTAGAGCGAAAAGTAAAAAAGAAGAAGGACAAAAGAGGAGGAAAATCATGGAGAAGGATCAAATCCCATCATGTCCTTCCTCCCATCTAATACTGACGCTGACTGACTCCGGCATGGACATTGAGACCCCGGCACGAAGTCCTACGGTACCTATCTCCATGTCCGCCATGAACAAATGCTATCCTGGACGAGACAACAATCACACGTCCAATTCGTTACACCAACATGAGCGACATTGTCTGTATCTAGGAGACAATATTCCAAACAGAGAAACAACCGGCGAAACTGACAAAAAAATGATGACGACGTTGGCCTGATTCGAACAGACGCTCCCGAAGGAACAAGATTTCTCATCCATTCTCAAACTTTAAATATGTAAAATCTTGTAGGTCCCAAGTCTTCGTTAACAGGCGGAGAACTGCATGATCTACACCCCGATATGTTTTCCAAAGGCCCCGTGGGCCGCGGCCCGCCGGCCAGACGTCACCACCATGCAACACTTTGTCATAGTCTTTCGATTCCGGAAGTGGCCCTGCCCAGCTAATGTTCCTCATCTTCTTGCGGTGGGCGATATCCTGCAGTAATAGCCAACTGGTGCATGGTGGTAATGGGTCCTTTAACTTCTCTCTCTCTCTCTCTCTATCGTCCGTTGCTGGTCCGGCTGATTCTTCGTGATGCCTGTCGCAGGAGGTCGTGTCGATTTTGGCGAGGGAACCAAGTCAGAGCACTATGACATATTAATTCGAAAGCCCATTCGCCCGCTGTCTTGCACCTGGTTCTCCGGTCTACTACGTACCCATACGACGCATGTCAGTAGGCGGATACTCGAGACACAAAGACGATACGACACGTCTGGAAAATACCACATGCGAGCTTGTGGTGTGATAAAACTCGTCGAATGAATGAACAGCCGAATGTCGGGATTCGAGAATCAATACGTGAGAACCCTCGCCAGTTTCGTCGTATCCTTCTCTCTCCTCCCCTCTGATCATCTTCAGTCCCGGAAAGTATTCTTTGGCCTGTACTGCCTGAGTTGTCTCGAGCGGAACTTTGCTTGTCGGTCCTTCATGCACGTTTGATTGGTGGCTGATTCTTGAAAAGATCTGGGATGTAGGATTTTGCAGTAATCAAGCCGTGACAAGTCTTACTTGGACCAGGGCAAACTATGCGCAGAGTCTTAAGCTCTTTCTCCCAAAGCTGAAATCTCCAGAACCCGCCGATGTCTCCCGGGTCCCTCGCAGCCCCAAACCGAGTCTTGATTGGTGACGTAAGACGTTACGGTATCGGTCCTTGTATTTGCCGGTTTTCCGTCGTGATGATCCCCTTGCAGAACAGTGCTTTTTCTTTTGCAAATTGCTCAACATCAAAGCACGCAACGACTCTGGCGCAATGGGAGCGATGGCCGGCCTTGTCAATTGTCATGATGCGTGGTGCCAGAAGAAATCACATTTCTCTGTTGCGATGTTGGATGGCTCTCTCTATGGTTGTCCTGCTAGGCCTTGGTGACCCAGCTTCGCACTTGTCTCCAACATCTCTCCGGGGGTGTCCTCCGTTGACCCAGGTAAAGCTCTGGGCCGGCAAAACGCAAGCTTGGTCGACGGACGAGGTCGGAGGTTTTCGTGTCTCCGTTGCCCTCTGCTGTTCCGCCAACGGGGAAATGGACGTCTCGGGCCTTCTCCCGCATCATCCTGTCGGCCCCCGAGAGAGCGCCGAACACTCCCGGCAAGAGGCACGTTCCAGAGTTGCTTGCACTCACCAGCGATGGGCGGCTCTGACTTAAAGGTCTCACTTTAATACTCCTATCTAGGCTGTGCAGGTCAGACTTTCCGCGAAGATTGAATTATACCAGGGCACAGATGGCTCAGTGTAGCCCAGGTGGCTTCTTATTTTCTACTCCGTCGTGTTAGGCTTACTAATTATCTGAAACGTCTTGTAAGATAAATCTCAGACTGAGCATGACATCTTCTTTGCCGTACGCATCGAACTTCCTCTTTTGCCTATCGCGCTGTGTGCTGAATACTGCGACTTCTTTTATCGTTTTCAAACCAAGATCCTCCTTACGCTGAATAAGCATCCAGGCAACGGTGCTGCCTGAGACGGTTCCTAGGATGGCTTGACCCCCCTCCTCGTCCATTGAAAACACCACTTTGTCGTCCCAGTTTGGCACAGTCACGATTCCAGCTGTTCTCATCACGTCTGTGATAGTATCAAATGATTTCTGGTGGACCACATAATATTTATAGATGACTTTGAGGCCCTTTGGTTTAGCGTTTACAAGCTTGCAAGCGGCTTGCCACTGGAAGTAGGCAATGTCAGACAGCGTGTTCAAGTCTGGAACAACCCCTTCTCCAGTTTCCTTTTGATTTTCCTTAGGACTTAGGTTATTGTCAAAAAGAAAGGCCCCAGAGGATGGGAATAGTATGTTTGCGTATACACTTCTTGTAGGCTGGAAGGGCAAGGATTATTAGCAAAGTTCTAGGCGTATTTAAATACAGGAATAAGGGCGGAATTAAGGCTGCTTCCCTCTTGTTCAACTCCATTTTGAACGAAAGTCCGGCTGTGTCTATAAATAGAGAAAAGAGGTTCTGTCGGATCCACTGGAAAATCCTTATCTGCAAAGGCTTTATCAAGATGATTCCCGTAGCTGGGTTCAAAGTCAAACTGCTCATTCGTGTAGAATGAAGGATCCCAACCGTTGTCGGTCACGTCAGTCGGGTTCTGGAATGGGCTTGCAACAGAAACTCCGTCGTTGGCCTCTGCTGCGTCTTCCTCTCTTAGAGAGAGTAGGTTTAAGAGATATTTGCCCTTATCTACGCGGCCGTTGTAGTCTTGACCAAACACGGGAGTCTTTATTTTGACTCGCTTGACGAGATTTCGCTCGGCGAGGACGGTGGGCGAGGCGCCGACTAGGAATGTTTGAAGCAGAAAGACCAAGAGGAATAAAGAGCGGAAGCCCCCCGCACTAAAAGAATGGATGGTGTTCGCCATTGCTGTCATAGGCCGCCCTCGACTGGTGGGATGGTAGGAGTAAGGAGGATGTTGTGAGTCTCTAGGAAAAATACAACCGCTGGCGGCGCTGCGGCGCTTAGACCCTTTTATAAATAAGATAGAATACAAGGGAGTAGAAATGACTAGAAAGAATTATCATCTCAGAACTCAAATTGATTATCTGGACGCATCTCCACTCTGAGCCGATTCTGAACCGCCGTTTACCTGCAATCAAAAACAGGTCAGCTTGTATCCCAGAACGTCCACCGGCGGCCCCGCAAAAAGCGGAGGGCGGGAAGGCTGGGAGGACTCAACACTGACAGAAACCTATCCCCGGGCTGGGGCGCGTTTTTCGACGGCGTTCTTCTGCAGGGAGCACTTGGTTGTGGTATTAATCGCCGAGACCGAAAACTCGAGTTAACCGGGGGAGTTTTGGCTAGGATGTTCGAGTTTCGTTGCATGATGGGCTTGGTCGGGACAACGTACAGGAACATGGTTCCATGGGTCCGGACTCGGGGCCATAGGACAGGTAGCTCAAGTCCATTGTCTAGGTGACGCATATTGTTTCTAAAGGCTTTATAAGCTGATCTGATATCCAAGCCTCTACCTCTTAAAGAGAACTAGTACAGCTTTCTCTTCATTAGCTTTTAGTCTAAGTAGGTAACATCAGGAAACTGCAGCTTCTTATCTATTACTATTTATTCTTGAACCCCAAAGTTAACAGTCAACCATGCATCGTCGAGCAGAGTCATTCCGTAAGTAAAGGATTTAATAAAGTGCTTCTCCATCTCAGTGTACTCACGGCACATTTTTACAGCACCAGCTCCAAAGGGGGTTTTTCGAATCAACTCGCTATACCACCAGTTTGTCTCGCTCATAGACGGCCTGTTAACAGTCCTTGCCGGTTTAATTATATCATTAGGAACGCCTGAGTAATACGCTTCGGGAATTATGTTGCTGTTGTTGCCGTTATTGTCATCTTGATCTCTGTCGTCTTGTATGCTGTCTAGCCCGTCTCTCTGGTCGGCTTCCCAAATAGCATCAAGGACTTTAACAGTTTCGAAATGTTGAATGTTTTCGTACTTGATGTATCTCAGTTCGGATGCACTAGTGTTGGTGTGGTCTTGCCAGACACTTAATAAAGCCTCTCGGGCCTTGATGACTCTCCATTTGTTTTTAACAGATAAAACTCTGATTAGGCTGAGTGATTTGTCAATGACGAGAAAGGCCGCGAACTCCCCAGGACCATATACGATCATTGTATTATTGTTGATCTCTAACGGATTGATCTGGAGACCTAATGTTAAGGGATCTCGGACTGATGTAGGCTGGGTAGCTGCTTGGGCGTACGAAGAGATGGTGGTGAAATACAGCAGAAATAAAGGAAAACCCCACATTCTAGCTGATTGCACAAAGGGGACAGACCACTGTAATTCAGGAAGTAGAAGGGGCAATAAGGTAGAAACAGATATAGATTTAGTATTCAATTAGTAAAGCTAGATGTTTTCTTAAATTTTCAGAGATATAGCCGAGAACTTTCTGCGTTATCTTTGCTTAGGTGGGTTAATAAGTGCATTGTATGTAACGGTAGTTGGTAAATCGATAGAGCGCTTCTGGTCGGTTAAGCTCATACCTCAATTTCAACAGCTACTGTTGTACTATAATTATCCTTGTATAACTCGACAGGATCACTGCCCCAACTTTACGGGTTTGCGGGCTTTCGGGGTTCTCCGCTGCCGGCAAAGTGCCGATCGGTCATTAGTCACTTAG